>JAEQBH010008832.1:0-89096 GCA_016808115.1 Tetrastigma voinierianum
CCCTAATATGAGGTGTTTTTGACGAGTTCAGAAGAGAAAGTGAACTCATAGATCTGCCCCCTTAATAATGCCTCCTTTACTTGGTCAAAATTGGCAAGCTTCCCCTATTTGTGAAGGTGCAAGATTCTTGTTTTCAAATGATTAGGAGTGTGCTTTCCTTCAAATTCGACAAGAAGCTCTTCCTAAATGGGCTGGAAGTGCATTAATTAGTTTGGACTCATCATTTAAGTGAGGCTCAACTCCTTTTAGTTTTGAGAATATGTGGCTTCTCCACCATGATTTAAGAAAACAATTGTGGGTTGGTGGCAAGAGTGTCAGGAGGTTGGATGGGAAGGTTATAGATTCATGAGGAAACTAAAATTCCTTAAAGCAATCTTTGAAGGATTGGCTTATAGATGTTTTTCGAGGATTTAAAGGAAAGAATAATATTCTTTGAGACATATCAAGAATTGATTCGGTTGAGTAAGAAGGAACTTCGCCATGAACTATCCATGTTGAGCCTTGAGAAGAGAGTTAAAGGCTTATTGTTAAAGGAAGAGTTCATTGGGGGCAAAAATCTAGGGTAAAATGGATCACAGGAGATTGTAACTCTAAGTTCTTTCATAGAGTGGTGTTTGGGAGGTGTAGTCTGGAACTTATTAATTCTTTAAGAATTAAGAAGAAGGGGTAATCTTGGACAATTTTGGATAACATTTCAAAAGAGATCTTGGGTTTTTCAAAAAAACTTTGTAAGTGTTTAGGATGGGACTTTAGTTTGTATAGAGTTAAAGCATTCTTTTGTTTCTAATTTGTGATTGGAATAGCATACATAGGTGAAGAGATCTCTTCACTTATAGGTTTCTCTTAGGTGGTTGACCTCAAATTGAGGGGTTGGTGAGGCTTTTTGTTTGCTTGTCCCTTTGCTTTTGGCTACATGTATACCTCTTGTATACTTTGTATCTTTTTGTTGCTGTTGAGAAAAAATAACTCTTTGATTTTCATTTATTAACAAAGTGAGGGAACATACATATTTATACTCTAAGTGTTAGAGAAAATAAAGGAAACAAAATTAGAGTCTAGTGGGAGACCCCAAGAGAAGGAAACAAGGAAAGATTCCTAAATGGATTAGGAAACTAATCCTTAACACTCTCCTCGAAATTTGGAGCATATAGGTCAAATGAGTTACACATGTACTTAATCCTAATGCACCAAGCTTTTTAGACATGTACTTAATCCGATGGGTAGATATGGGGTTGTTGGAAAAGTTGCAGGAATTCTACACGGCGAATTGATGTGATTGGAGTGAGACAGACCATAAGACGTGTCGTCGGAATTGACTACACGACGAGTTGATGTGACCGGAGTGAAACATGGTCATTAGATGGGTCGCCAGAATTGACTGCACGACGAGTTGATGTGACTGGAGTGAGACACGGCCACTAGTTGTATTGCCGAAATAAACTACATGGCGAGTTGATGAGACTGATAGAGGGCTTTCCGGAAAGAGACACGACGAGTTGATGTGACCGGAGTAAAACACGACTATAAGATGTGTCATTAGAATTGACTGCATGGCGAGTTGATGTGACCGGAGAAGTTTGCCGGAAAAGTTGGAGAAGGTGCGGCGGAGAAGGGGCTGGAGAAGTGGCCGGAAAAGTGGCTCTGATACCATGTTGAGAGAAAAATAACTCTTTTTTTTTTTGATCAGTAAAAAGCAGAATATCTATTAAAAAAACGAGCACAAAGCTCCCAAAGAGTACACAAGAGGAGTACAAAAGGGGAGAACACCACCACTCTCACCTATACACAACCAAGTTAAAATCAACAAAGGGCAAAGTTACTCGCATACAAGCTTGGCCCAAGACCATAAGGTAGACAAAAAAGGATTTCATCCACGAGCGAGAGGGATCTCATTCTCAAAGCCAGCCACTGTTCCTTTCGTTCCACCGTCAAAATAAACAAGAGGGGGCCTTGACAAACGCTTTTCATTCATTAACAAAGTGAGAGACATACATATTTATACTCTTAAGTGTTAGAGCAAATAAAGGAAACAGAGTTAGAGTCTAATTAGGAGACTAAAGAGAAAAGGAAAGAAGGAAAAGATTCCTAAATAGATTAGGAAACTAATCCTTAACAGTTGCCTTGCTTATTTATCAAAAAAAACTTGTAGGTGATACATGGAAAATGGAAGGTTCACCGAGTGGTCACCTATCTTTGGAGAAAGTGCAACCTATTTTGATTGTTCATTGTCTGAGGAGGAAGTGCGCCTTATAGTGGTCCAATTGAATAAGGAAAATGCTCCTAGCCCAAAAGATTTTACTATGGTATATATCAAGAATGTTGGGATGAGATAATAGACCTTTTGAGAGTGTTTGTGGAGTTCCACAGTAATGGGAGAATAAATCAAAGCACCAATGCCACTTTCATTGCTCTTGTGCAAAAAAAAGAGAATGACATCGAAAATTGCTCTTCTCTTCTCCTCCTCTATCTCTCTATCTCTCTCTCTTTAGGGGGATTGATGTACTGCCAAGTAGTTGTGTATTGGATTCTGTACCAGTCTTGGGGCTTTTTAATCTGATTTTCCTATGCCTAAAAAAAATATATTAAAAAGGGTGGAATGACCTTGAAGCTTCTCAGATTTGCTGCCTCTCTTGTGTTAGAAGGCAGTCTCCTTGTTGCCAAAGGTTTATTGCTCTACACCTCTACCTCTATTGAAGCTGAGTGTAAATAGCAAGAACCATCTCCAAGATAAGTCTCTTAAACAGAGAAAGGGAGGGTCAACAATCATCACACCCATTCTCTTGAAGGCCATTTTTCCTCCTGATCTCTAAATGCCATAGAGACCCACATTTCTTAAGAGATATCCACATATGGTCACCTAAAAAAGCAGTATTTCTGCCAATAAGGCATAGCTCAGTGGTTAAGGGCTAGCCATGGGCATAGGGAGGGGAGAGAACCAGGTTTAAGTCCCAGTGGGGACAAAATTATGAATTTATAAAAAAAAAGGCAGTATTTCTTGGATACAAAAAATGCCCCTTTGGATTTGGGACATCATACAAACTGAGAATCACCAAATGCTCTCATATGTTTTCCCAGCCCATTCCTAGGGAGTCCTTTTGAAGCTTCTTTGTCCTTCTAGTTTCCTGGATTGGGACATTAAATAAGCAAAGGTACACTAGATACTAGAAGCAAAGCTTGAATTAAATTGATCACAACTCTGAACATCGGTCTACCGGTGTTATAATCAACATTTTATTTGATGTCCAATAGCTTGACCCACCCACATCTCGAGCACAGTGTCGTCAAAAGCCAAAGGCGACGTCAAGGCGATAGGACTCTTTTTAGCTTAAGGTGGAAGACGATAAACAAAGAGATAACCTTACTTTAGTAAGGTGATAAAAAATATAAGTATGTTTACCTATTCAGTACTTGACCAATATAAGCATTGTCTTCGACAATTAGTATATTAATTTTTCATCCCTCATGGTGCCTTATAAATTTAACTAAGCCAGTAATAGTGTCAAAGTGTTAAATATTATACCTCATATCATAATAGACATCATATTTGTTTAGAGAAATCATCTTGTCCAAATGCATATTCTATTTTTTCTAAACATCTAAAAATCATAATAAAAAATAAAATAAGAGAATCATTTCCATCAAGACTAGACTGATAGTCTTCCATTCTTATTATTTTTAATAATATAATATTTTATCTTATAGTTTATTTGTAAGTCTAAGATTGATTAAGGATTAAATAGCAATATAAGTATGCTTAATCTTAATCCATGGTTAAAGGTCACCATCTCTATGCCTGCGCCGTATCCCAAGTAGATCGCCTTAGTGTTGCCTCTTGGAAGCCGCCTGCCTAAGTCTTCAAGAGGCAATTTTGAATCATATTTTTATTTTGTTATTTTTTTTTTTTTTTTTTAAACAAGGGCAACCTTAACCCATGCCCTTGACTTGATGGCCTTGGTGACTCAGACAATTGACTTTGTGCTTTACTCCAGCCTTACATTGGATTTAACTATTTTAATGCTCTGGTTTGTTTATTGTTTCCATTCCATTCTTAGGCTGGGTTATTACATTAATGGAGCGTCCCTTAGTTTTGTGATGTTGAGGCCCTTCTCTAATCTTGAATATACAGTATGTTACTTAGATAAACCTAAACCTTTACAAATTTATGTTCACCAATATCCACACATTTTGCCTGTTTTCATAATATTTACTTAACCCATGGAATTTTTATCGGTTTCTTGGTGCTGAAGCATGACATTCCATGTTGCATGCACATGATATAGGACTTGGATCAGTACTACATAAACATGCTGAGGCGGCAAATTTTTTGTGAACAGGAGATGCATATAATGACATTCCAGACTTTCCAAATCCTAAGTAAACCCTCTTGTTATATAATATTGATGGGACTAAAAAGGTTGGCTGGCAAAACATGAATAAACTAGGTAGGAGGATCATGACACTATTATCACCTGTGTTTTAAGCTCTCACCAAGAAGGCAGGTGTGGCCTAAGTAGTAAAAGCTTGTGCCTTTTTGTGGAAGAAGAATAAAGATCATACCCAAATGTTGCATAAGAAGAAATTTGTGGTTTAGAATAAAACAATAGAAAATAGAATATTAAAAAACACATGGGCAGGCATTTGATTGACAAGATAAGCAACAATAGAAACAAACATGCTCCAGAACCATAGGTCAGCATCTGCAAAAAAAAAAAAAGTTGAACTGAAGTTCTTTGAGAAAGTGAAGGGGCATATAATTCTCTTCAATAGATGTAGAGACTTGATCTTTATCTATCTTAGATGTGCAAGTCATACAAGTTGCTGTTGATACTAATCTATTGTTAATTGGCGTTAAACGACCAACTCTCCTAAAAATTTAAACATGGGATTTGAGTTTAGTATGAATCTTAATGCGCCTTACTTCCCTCCCTCACGTGTGACCCCATACCTGCACGTGGGAGTCAGAAGCAAACCTCAAAGTACTACTATGAACATTCAAATACACAAATGGGGAATGATTACGGAGGAGAGGTCTCAAACCTAGCACCTCTGCCATCGAGCTCGATGCCATGTTAAGCGACCCTGGTCTCTAAAGTTTAGCTTTGGGTTTGGGTTACTAATATGAATGTCGTATGACAATTGGATTAGCCTGGAGGCATGGGGGGTTGGGGTGGCTGATTAGTTCTAAAATTTTGAAAGTTGGTTAGTTAATTTCCACTTAGGATGAAGCCGAGTTGTATTGATAGGCATGCGATCTGACGTAGCTAAATTTGTGGCTGAGTGCATTTGCAGTGCAACAAGGGTAGCTACCACAACAGTGTATGCCTATTCTACTACCTCTTCAAGTCTGGGATGAAGTCACCATGGACTTCATTGAAGGCCTACCAAGAGTAGATGGTTGTTCTACTGTCTTTGTGGTGGTTGATTGTTTGAGCAAATATGCTCACTTCATGTGTTTGAAACACCCTATTCTTGCTCAGACCGTTGTTGTCTTTGTGAAAGTAGTGCGGCTACATGGCATTCCTACTTCTATAATTTCTGATCAGGATCAAAATTTTTTTAGCCGTTTTTGGAAGGAGATTTTTAGGCTGCAGGGGTATATTCACAAAAAAGACAGCTATCACCCTTAGACTAATGGGCAGAGTGAAGTTGTAAATCACTGCTTAGAGCTTATCTCCAGTTGTTTCTCATGAAAAGCCTTGGCAATGTCTAAGTGGCTCTCTTGGGCTGAGTACTAGTACAACACCTGCCATCATTCCGCAATCAACAACTCCTCCTTTCAAGCACTCTACATACGTGATCTTCCTTCCCTTCTTGGGGTAATTTAGGACCATTGCAGTCTCTTCTGTGAAGCAGCTACTTCTTGAATGTGATGCTGTTTTAGATGATCTTTGGATGCACTTGTTTTTTTTTTTTTTGGATAAGTAAAGATATGTATATTGAAAAAGGTTGCTAAAAAGGACCAAAGGAATACAAAAAGGCAATCAAACCCTCCCCGAAACAAAACACAAGGATGTACAAAAAATCCCCCGCTTACAACTTGTAAAATGAGAGAAGAAAAGAATGTTTTTCTTTATTGAATGAGTGAATATTACATAGTATAGAGACACCTATATATATACAAAAAAATGGAACAAAAAAGAAACAAAATAAAATACAAAAAGGATGGAAAATAATGTACAAGAAAGGAAGGAAATAAACTAGAGAATATCCTATGATTCTCAACACAGCTCTGATCAATAAAAACTCTACAAAAGTTGAGCGACCATTCACTATAAACAACTTAGCCTCCGACGAAGGAAAACAAAAGAAGTCTTCAACTTTTGTATTGACAATAACTCATTTCTAAAAGCCACCCCATACCTGGCATTCCACACAGCCTAAAATAAGCTAGAAGGTAGGGCTGACAAAATTTGACACGACACGAACCTAACACGATTTTCGCGGGTTTGGGTTGAGTATAATCGTGTTTGGGTCATATTCGTGTTGACTCGCCTAACACGTTTAATAAATGGGTCATATTCGTGTTGAGCACCTTTGAATTTGACCGGTCAATCTGTTTAATTATTATATTAATTAATTAACCTATTTAATAGGTTATTTGTGTTAAATTAAATATAGATTATTAATTCTAATTCCTATTATTTTAAATAATAAAATTAACAAACATGTTAAATTTGATAAATTATTTGTGTTAAACATGGATGATTAATTATAATTCTTATTATTTTAAATAATCAAATTAAGCGAATTAAGTATTTGTGTTGAAACACCTTTGGCGAATAATAAATGGGTTGGGTTTTGAGTTATAGTGTTGACAAAGTTTATTATTAGGTGTCGGGTTTTGGGTTAATGAATATTGACATGATCCGTACATTGACACGACACGAACACGACCCATGGACACGAATTGCCACCCCTACTAGAAGGTCCTGCCTACCACACCTTTCTCCATTTTTTGCCAACCTAAGAACCATCCTAACACTCCAAAGAATCCCAAAATGTGCCTCTATTCACCCACGAAATCCCAAAGAGTAAGAACAATAGCTTCCATAACAACCTTGTCTTATCACAATGAAGAAGAAGGCGATTCGCATTCTCCTCATACTCTTGACAAAGGTAACATTTGTTAGCAAGGGAAAAACCCCTCTTCTTAAGCTGGTTGAGTGTAAGAATCTTCCCCCAGACCGCTTCCCAAGTGAAAACACACACCTTAGGCTGCCCACATGCCCTCCACACCAAATGCCAAGGAAAATGTGAAGATACTAAAAGAAGGGAGGATGAATTCTCTGAGTGACAAGGTTTTCTTGAAGCTAAGGTCATATAAGGAAAAATCCTTAGCCTCTCGTCCATTGGCTGTCTGCGCGGTTCTCGTCCTTGGAGCAGTGGCATATAAGTTGGTGTTGTATTCATTTTCTGCCATCCACCAAAATTTTCATATATCCCAGTTGAGGCGAGCCAAGGGAGCTTCTCAATCATCTTTGCTGCTGCCTCCTCAGCTTTCCGAGGACTTTGAGCTGGGTGTTGAACTTGACTCCTTGCTCGATGTCCGTCATTGCAGAATGCACCAAGGAAGATTAAGAGTGCTCATAAAATTGGAAGAATTTACCTCTGTTTAAGCAACTTGGGAGGATTTCAATTTGCTGAACTCTCAATTTCCTGCCTTTCACCTTGAGGACAAGGTGAATGCTTTGGGAGGAGTATTGATAAGCCCCAAATCCGGTTCGCATTTGGCAAGCGTAAAGCCATGTAGGCAGTGGGTATTTGGGAGTTGCTCGAGTATCTAAATGTGTATTTGTGAAATTTTCTTATTGTTGTGAAGGTGTTTGGGAATTATAGCTATTTCAGTTATGCTTTGGAAAAGGTGAGAGTTAGTTATAGGGTCAAAGGAGTAGAGCAGGGGGGTTTAGGCTGAATTTCATATTGAGCATTTTTCTTGGGGAGTAGCTCTCAAATGCTAGAACTTTCATTTCACCAATAAAATTTCACTTTCCTCTGAGGAATTTCAGTTAGATTGTCTTAGTTCATACCACACAGTTGAGAAAACCTTTCAAAGTCCTTAAGCTGGATTAGTGCATTCTTTGTAGGAGTGGTGAGACTGTTGATCATCTCTTCTTTCATTGTTGGATTACATTAGGATAATGACATAGAATTTTCTCACAGGCAGGGAGTAGATTTTGTTAAGTAGTGTTTGTGATATGATGATGATTGCTTTTCCAGTGTTCTGGGAATTCTATTAGAGGCATGACTCTTTGGAGGATAGTGTGCCTCTCTTTGTTGTGGATTGTGTGGAGAGAGAGGAACACTAGGATTTTTTAGGACACTTAGAAGATGCTGGAGATGTGGGATTCACTTTAGTTATTTGTTTTTGTTTGGGCTTACTGTATAGAAAGTGACATTTAAGGAAGCCTATGAAATCATAACTGGAACATCTAGTTAGTGGCACGAGTTTTAAACTTGAATTATGATTTTGTCCTCCAGAAGATGGGAAACATGTGTGTGGATGTTTGTGGGGTGCTAAAACCAAGATGTGTTATTCTCCAACAGTATGTTGGCTTCAGTTCGTCCTTGTCATTTGCAATGTTCCGAAATATGGTTCTTAAAGATAGTTAACAACAAAGAAACTGCAAAGTGCATGTCATTTGCAAGCTGCAAAGTGCGCACAACCATGTGGCTTGCAAAACATACATATATAAAGCAATATATACCCACTGGTTTCAAATTTTTATGACTTTTCTTATTAAATTAGGGAATCAACAGGGCTAGGGTTGAACAAATGGAAGCTCGGTTGAAAGAGGATATCTTGATGGAAGCTGCAAGGTATTTTTATTGTCCTCATTTTAGAGTCTCGAAAAATATTGGATATTTGTCGCTCTTACTCTGCATGATAGCAAGCTTTATTTGCACACTTGACAAAGCAGATATGGATATAAGATCCTTGTCACTGATGAACTGGCAGATGGTCAGATGGTGGATCAATGGGAACCAGTGTCACTTGATTCTGTGAAGACACCGCTAGAGGTATGGCTTTTCATGTTTATTTCAATTGCTTGCAATACAAGTATGATAGTTGTCAAATTTGTTTTGGTCTAGGTAATAGAGGAACTGCAGAGTAGAAGAGGCTACCTTGTATTGACTATGAACGTGTTCCTATAACTGATGAAAAACCACCAAAGGAGCTAGATTTTGATATTTTGGTGCGTTTTCATGTTTTACATTTTGGATTGTACCTTCTATGTGGTATTTGTTTGTGTGATGATCATGAATTTTTCTGTTTCACCCACATTGTTTCCATGTACAGTTGATATCTCATAATAGATGCAAAATTCCTTTGCATTAAATGTAGTTATGCATAAAACATGCTCTGTTTTCCATACCCTTATCACAATGTTTATGAAGGATTATGATGTGGATTTCTTTTTTGATTGTAAAAAAAGGTTATCCTTGTTATTAATTTTTATTATTTCCATAGCTGCTGTTGTTACATGATGCATGTCATAAAGCATTAGGAACATTGTAATCCATTTTTATCATGATAAATTTATCAGTGTCTATTTCATTAAGAAATAAGGTTCATTTGGTAATGTTTTCAAAAGCAGCTTGCAAAAAATTGGTTCTGAGGATGGTTTTCGAGAATAGTTTTCAATTTCATTTCAAGAATAAAATTTTATTTGGGAACCCAGATGTGAAAACAAATTTCTCGTTTATTCTCTCCATCAAGGTACTCCACATTTTGAACAAGGCAAGAATTCCTACCATGCTTCCATAGTGTATTTATTGTTCATAACCCTTCACCAAAGTAATTGAAAGTGCCTCAACTTTGTTCTAAAAAGCATTCATCTTTTAAAACAAATATGAAAAACAGTTCTCTGTCAAAATTTTGTCACATGTGCTTTAAGTTTGAAAACTATTTTCTATTCTGAAGAACAAAGAATTATTCTTGGGAACAGTTTCTAAACAGACCTTAAATACCCCTTTTTACTCATTTGATTTCATCATGTACCTATATTGTTCTATCTTATTTGGACCTTGTGTATCTTTGACGCTGTTGTTGCATAGAGTTGTAAATGAAAGTGGTACCGCTACGGCCAGTAGATGAGCTTTTAAAGCCAAAACTAAAAAATGCAATGAATCCATTAGTTTAAAAAATAGTTAATACAGTAGGTCGTTTTAAAAGTTTCCTATAAAAGATACCAATTGCTTTGTCCTTGACCTTGTTAAGTGATCTGCTGTGGCACTGTGCACAAACCCCTCCTAGGCTCCCTCACCCAAAAATAAATAAATAAAATAAAAGAATAAAAAACAAAAAACGAAAACATCTCTGTTGGGAATGGTTCCAGAATAAGGTTTTAGTCAGATCATTGAGTCAGTTCTTTAGTATCAGACTTTCCTTGCTTTCTTTGATGTAGCAATCAATAGAATCTGCAAATTTGTGGTGGACATTTGGGATCCTTTATTGAGTAACGGAAGTTGGAAGCTCCACTTTGTGAGCTTTCAATGATGGAAATGGACTTAGTTGTGAGATCTCATAAATGTCTTGTAGAATGGAAGGGTCACTTCTGAGGTGGACAAAATCTGTTGGAAAGGGTTGGTAGGTGCTAGCTTTTCAGTGCATGATGCTTACAAAGTGTTGAACTCGAGTCCAACAACTTTGTTCCCAGCTAAGGGTATTTGGGTGACCTATGTCTCAACTAAACCAGCGTTTGCTTGGGGTAAAGTTCTAACCCTGGACAAGTTACAAAGAAGGGGGTGGCACCTTCCCTGTGGAATGCTACTGTGTGGTCGTAGAGGGAATCGGTCCACCACATCTTGTTGCATTGTTCAGTAGTCAACTCCCTTTGGGAGATCATTTTATCCCCTGTTGGAGTCTCTTGGGCCTTCCCTAAGACGGTGAAGGAGGCTCTACTTAGCTGGAGAGGATCCTTTTTGGGGAAAAAGAGGATGAAGATTTTGAAGTCTGTTCCCCTTTGCATCTTTTGGACAGTTTGGAATGAGAGAAACCGTATAGCTTTTAGGGATTAGACTTTAGTTGTGCAGAGGTTAAAGCATTCTTTTGTATCTAATATGTGGAGTTGGAATAGTCTGTACATAGGTGAAGAGATTTCTTCACTTATAGGTTTTTTGGAGTGGATGACCTCAAGTTGAGGGGTGTGGTGAGGTTTTTTGTTTGGCTTTTGCTATGTTTCTCAGTTTATCTATCAAAAAAAAAAAAAAAGAAAAGAAAAAAAAGAAAAAAAGGGAACCATCTCAAGTTGACAACATCAATATTTTGATGGATGTAACCATCCTATTTTCATTTTTTATGCTTAAAAATGCACGTGTATTAAAAAGAGAAATGTCGAAAGAATGCGTCAAGGTACACAATAGATTTGTCGCAGAAGAGTGCCAGCAAAAAGAAGAGAGGCTAATCATTGATCCCCTCATCAAAAAAAAAAAAGAAAAAAAAAAAGAAAGAAAGAAGAGCTAACAAAACACCATCCCTCATTGAGCCTGTCAATCAAACTCTGATGGGGAAAGAGCTTGGAATCATGAACAAATTGGATCATGCCCAAAGATTACAAAGAAAAGCATAATTAATTCCTTGAATGGAAAGCCCTTTGTTATTGGATGCCTTACTGTTCTCGTCCTTTCACACTGTCCAAAAAAGACACGAAGGAGCTACCCACATACATTTCTCCCTTTCCTCCTACCCACGAAGGACACACGCCAACTTGAGATCAACTTTCTCACCTAGGAGGGGAACACTAAAGACGCACAAAATAATGAAACAAAAATATCAAATAGCCCGAGTCTTGCCACAAATTGATAAGGATGTGAGTTACCTATTTTTCCCTCTTTAAGACAAAGAAAAAATTTGTTTGCCACAAACCACCCTATCCTCTGTAAATGATCCAAAGTTAGAACTTTATCCCAATTAGCCTAAGAGAGAAACTGCGCTTTAGGTACGGCACCCAAGAACTCCAAATGATTGCTGATGGAAAATTCAAAGTACCTCTTGATTCCAAAACTCTATGTAAAACCTTAACAGAAAATTTTCCATTCTTCTTCCCTGCTCACACCAAATTATCCTCCTCATTGTTGCTCACACTCCACCTTTCATAAATTTGAGAAAAACCTTTCATTGTGAGAAACCATCCTCCTTATGAACCTCCTTAATTTTTGGGACACCTGTGAGATGATAATGATTCATCCTTAGCCTACAGATATAAAAGACTCAAAATGTTGCCAAAAAGCAATCCTCCATGAACTATTTTAGCATCTACTAAGAGGTTCTCATGTCTGAAAGCTCTTGGGGATGTGGAAGGGTCCCAAGGTCAAGTTCCAAAATGGACAAAAAAAATGTAAAAATAAAAAAAGCTTACATATAAAAAGGAAATACATTAATTAAGAATGAAAAATGAAAGGGATCTTCAACTTGAGCAGATGAATGATGAACACATGCACCAGTTTTGGTCTTCAAAATAATAAAAAACTCAACTCAGCTCTTAACTCTCTCAATGAGTTCATTTTCAAATGGAAAGAAAGCTTCATGCTAGGGGCCTTTGTTTAGTGCTTCTTCCTCTGAGCTAATTTGGATTTTTCGAGTTCTTGTTGATGTTTAGCAGTTGTCTGAGCACACATTTTGCGTGGTTACTTTGAATCCTTAGCAAATGGAAATCCTCGGATGGTATTTGTTTTTTGGCTCAATAGAAAAGGTCAAAATGTATTACTTCTTCTATTCAACTAAAAGTAACTGCTGATATCAACTAACATAGATAAATTGAATTTATTATCAACAAGGTCATTTTGGTCTATGTTAGTAGATGTCAACATGTTACTTCTTGCAAAATAGAAAAAGCCAAATATTTTGACCTTTTTTCTGATTAGCTCAAAAAGCACCTTGGTATGATTTTGATTGATAGTTCATCGTTTTGCCTATTCATGTTTTCTTATTATTTAATGGAATGTTAATTTGTTGCTTAGAAAATGAATATAAAAAAAGGTTGTTCTTTCTCATTTAAAGGAAAAAAAAGTAGTTTTACAGATGTTTTCAGCAGTGTGAGAGTGGAATCCCAGAAGTAAAGGGAGTGTAACTGAAGGACTACTGATAGTTAAAACTAAAAACCAAGAGCTAAAAGAGTGAGGGCTAGTAATTATAATTTCATACCAGAAAGACAAAAATGCAAAAAGATTTTCCATTCAACGTCAGTGAACGGTCATGTTAATGACATGAACATAGAATATGCACATGTGCATGCAGCTGTGAATATTACATTTCTACAGGGAGGATGGATTTTTGGTCTTTGCATGGTAATTCAGAAATTGCATTCACAATTTACCTTAAACGTATTTTCTGACTTGACAATTGTGCTTTATGTTGTCAGGTTCACAAAATTTCACAAGCTAATATGAATACGGAGATAATTTTCAATTGTCAAATGGGGCGTGGACGAACCACAACTGGAATGGTGATTGCTACTTTGGTTTACCTTAATCGAATCGGTGCTTCTGGTAGCCTTCTTTGCTTTCTCTGTCCAGCATTAAGATACTTCTCCTTGAACCATTAATAGAAATGCCAATGATGTCATGAACACGATCTAAGCCTCAGCTGTTTAAATCCTTTTTAGCTAGATCCACATTTCTGATGGATTGTGAAAATAATTATCCCTTTTACATAATCTGGAATTTCATGTTCTTTGTCATTCTTTTATTCTTTTTAGAACCTGTTGCTGACATTATAAAATACCATCACAAATGCTTTTGTAGTTGCTCCTTGCATGTTTTCAAACTTCAGATCATCTTGGCTAGCTCCAATGACCACTAGGAATATTCTGGATTTTCTGTGCACCTATTTTTTCTTTTATGTTTAGTAAGTTAATTGTCTAATATTTTACCAGCTCCCTTACTCTGTGTCCATCTCTCTTCCCCACACATAAGTGCACCTATTTGTATGCGCTCCCAAGAGTAACCACACATAAGCACACCTATTTGTTTGCTCCCAAGAGTAACTTTTTGTTGTATATTTTTTGTTTACTTGAATAGGTATACCAAGATCAGATTCAATGTTAAAGTTTTGACTCTGGTACCAATATTTTGACCATTTGCCAAACTCAGAGGATGCAATTAGTAGGAGAATATGCAGTCATGAAGCTTGATCCGGGTGTTAGAGGTGCTTGAAAGTGTGGCTTTTTAATTCATATACCCTTGTCCCACATTAATTTTATAGCATGTTTTTAGGTTTCTATTTATATGACTTCCAGGGTGTTGGAAGGCAAAAGACAAGTGGATAAAGTCATTGACAAATTATTGCCTCGATGCAGGTATAGTTTGTAAGTTCTTGTTGCAATTCTTAAAGTTGTTCATCTGAAATAAATTTTCTTCCAGTCTATCTGTTGGATTGGTTGCTTCCCCCTTGATTGTGTGGTTCTGTTTTCATGGTTTATATTCTAGATTTTCACATTCTTAAAGCCTTTTTATTAAGTTGAGCTACAGAACCTACATTGAAGCAATTGCTACATATCGCAATAGTATTCTGCGCCAGCCAGATGAGATGAAGAGGGAGGCATCACTTTCCTTTTTTATGGAATACTTGGAAAGATATTACTTTCTTATATGCTTTGCTGTATATATCCACACAGAGAGGGCAGCACTCCGCCCTGATTCATTTGGCTGCATTAGTTTTGCTGACTGGATGAGAGCAAGGCCGGAACTGTATAGCATTATTCGCAGGTAGTATGCATGCATACTTATATAAATATCCAAGTCCATTGTTAACATTCTTTTTTATTTATTTATTTTAGAAGATGGCTCAAGTTTTTTAGTATTAGACATAAAAATGATGATTATTTAAGCTTTGGTGTTAGTAGTAGTGTTGTTTCTGTGTGCATTTTAGTAATGCTGAATCAAATGAGTTGAACAGTGATTCACTTGAGAAAATGCTGATAGACCCACTAGGGTTTATGTATGCATGTGGAATTACAGGACATTAGTATGCTGTGTCCTCAAGTATCTTAGGCATTGTTTCATAGTTATCGGAACTGCTGCCAAGTAAAAGAATAAGTGGTTCCACCTATTCAACATGTTTGATAACATAAGATTGACCACCAACTTTCAGTCTAGTGTTGGGAAAATGTTAATAGTTATGAATTGTTGTTAGGTTTGCCAGTGATAGAGTGAATGAAGATTGAGATTAGGTTGGGTTTTCCTTAGGAATGGAGCTCTCTCAGGTAAGTGGCTTCAGATATTCTCTTGGATCATGACTCTTCCTGATTAAGTGTTGTTAAAGACTTTCATAGGAGCACACTAATTGATGGGATTCTAACATCGAGGTTTAGATGGTTCACTTATTTGCCAAGAAATCCATGTCTCATGGTCCCATAGATTGCTCTCAGTTTACTTGTTTCACATTTGGCAATGGCTCAATAATTCAATTCTGGGATGACCTTTGATAGGTGAATAAACCCTGCAGCATTATCCAAATCTCTCTGTCATTCTGAAAGTTTGGGAAATTCCTATTTCCCATATCCTTACAGTTTAGATTTTCCTTTCTTGGGATTCTGACTTGCAGTATAACCTATCAGTTCAGAAATTGATGACTGATTCTCTTTGGGTCTCTATGTTTATGTTTGTTTGTCTTCATCTTTTCTGAACTAGAGAGTTTTGGACTCGACTTCCTTCAAGGTTGTTTTCCCGTAGGTCAATTTTTGGTTCCCTTTCATAGAATAGTGTCATTTTGGTTTGTTTCAGGCTAATCTTTTTTTGGGAAGCCAGAATTCCCTCCAAAGTCAAACTGATGCAAGGAATTCTTTAAGTTCATGCACAGGCATCAAGGCTGTCTTTGTCATAACTAAAACAAGGAATTCCTCATGATCTAAATTTCCTTCAATCTCACCATCAAAAGTTAGTCCTCCATTTATTCCTTCACAGCCCTCTTCTTTTTTTTTTTTTGATGTGTAAAGTAGGAGATATATTCATCAAAAAGAAGCGCCCAGTGGAAACCCACAAGGTATATAGGGAGTATACAAGAGGGTCCCACTAAAGGGACAAAAGAAAGAGAAGCAAGGGGGAGAAACAAAAAAACCCACTGCCCCTCAGGCCTCAACTATACCCACTGCCCCTCATTTACAACCCAACAAAGTCAAAAAATCAACCAAGGTTCTAGGGCTGTCTACAATGTACATATTTGACCAAGACCACAGGTTGCATAGAAAAGAGGATTTCTTTCTTTTAGCTGAGAAGACCTTGTTGTCAAACACGATGAAGTTCCTTTCTCTCCGAAGAGCAGCAATGATTTCACACTCTTCATTTTATTTCCTCAACTGGGAGTTGCTTACCTTTAATACCATAGCTAGTGCAGGGTTTAGGGCAGTTCTGATTTATGACCAACTTAAGGTTTTATCCATAGTTTTAAGCCCCGGTTTCATGCCATCAGCATACAACATACACCATGGGACCTCATCTTGGGTAATCATAGTAAGTTCATGAGTGACACCAAAGGTAAGACCTTTGTGTAATCCTGTGAGTCTATCATGATGGTCTTGACTTGTAGCTACTGCTCCATTATAAGTGGTAATGATCACATCAGTACATCTACTCTGTATCCTCTTTTCCATAAGATTTAACCTTGTTATTTTAAAAGACATTCAATCACATACTTTATCTAAGTCGATAAAAACTGTGTGAAGATTCTATTCTTCCCTGTAAACCTTTCCATCAATATTCTAGTTTCTAGTTTGCATGGTTGATCTCCCTGGTAAAAGAAGGAATCGATTCTTCTAGGAGACTTTTGATTTTTTTTTTTTATCCTTCTTGATCAGGGAAAAGTGAAAGGACAAGATATCCTTCTCACTACATTCCAACCTGACCAAGTAGAAGTATACTCACACTTTACAGGAACAAACAAAAACAAAAATTGACCTAGAGACCTTAAACAAAGGCTCATAAGGAAAATCATACCTCTCAAATACAAGTTGAAAGCCAACTAAGTAGAATAGAATTGAGTAGGACTCCTCTAAAAGGAGTGGTACAAGAAGCCCATAAAGAGGCATAGAAATGAATAGGATCCCATAACACCTCTTCCATTCTGCACCTCTCCGAAAAAAATCCTTAGATTTCACTCTTGTCATACTATCCATAAGACAATAAGACATGCTATATGCCAAAGCGTCTTGCCTCTAATTGATTTCCCCAAACCTCTAAAAGGAAATAATCAACATGTCTTCAATACTAGTGGTACCCAATCCAAATTAGCTGCTCTAAATAACATGTGTTGTAGCCCCAATGTTATTGGGCAATGCTAAAAAAGATGACCCCTTTTATCCTTGATCATTTACTTTTTCCCATGGTTCCATAGAATTGTAAAAAAAAATGTCTGCTGCTCAATAAAACTGAAGAATGAGATGAAAAAAGCAACTCTGAAGCTAGAAAGATGAATATATTCAAGAGGAGAGCTGCCAAAGTGGCGACTCAAAGAGAGGGCAAGGAAACAAACCAGGACCTCACAGAGACACCACAGAAAGCCAGAAAAAACCAGCCCCAACAAAGCACACAAAAACAACCAACAGGGAGGCTGCCTAGAAGTGGACCTCCCCTAGAAAACAACCAGCACACCCAACAGAAAGGAAAAGCTATATAAATGCCAAAATCCTTGGAGCTCAGCCATAGATGGACTCAATAAAAACGTCGTAAGGCCCTCTTTGATGCATAACGTAGTCTCAACCCTAAGGAAATACACAAAAGAGGACTTTAACTTTTGGATGGACAACATCGCATCTTCAAAAGCAATTTTGTTTCTTGTTTTCCATATAGTCCAAAAAAGACATAAAGGCCCAGCCCTCCACACATCCTTTCTTGTTTTGCTAATGAAAGACACTCCCTCCATCCTTCCAAAGTTTGTATGAAAGAACTAGGAAGGACCCAATGAACACTAGAAAAAAGAGAAAAAGATGTCCCATAAAACCATCGTTACACCACAATGAAGCAAAAAATGGTCTATTGTTTCTTCTTTTCCTTTGCACAAAAAGCATCTATTAGCCAGTCTTCCTCTCTTTTGAATCACAGTCGAGAGTTGAGACCTTTCCCAAGCCTACCTCGAAGCAAAGCATATTCTGGATTATATCTTGGACTGCCAAATGATGTTTACATGGAAATAACAATGGGAAGCAGAATCCAGAACTTTAAACATGGACTTGACAAAGAAATCCCTATTTTTTCCTTCGACCAACCTCACCTTATCCTCTAAGCTTGGTTGCACTTTCATTTGGCTGAGGCAAGTGAGAAAACAATCATTGAAGGGTTTCAAAAAAAGAGGATTCCGGCATCCTCCTTCCTCATCCGGGCTCCACATCTCTTTAATCATAGCGTCTTTGACAAAGTTTGAAGGACCATGTAATACTTAAACCATCGATAAACACCTGAAGAACCAAGGGAGACCTGGGTAAAAAGTTAGGCTTTGACCAAGTCTCACCAAGACTTTTTGTGGCTCAAGTTTTAATTTTCTCTCTCCTGATACACACAAAGGAATTAAATTTCTTATGGAGGCCACAACACTGCTGTTTAAATTTGATAACGGGGTTTCTGATACTCGTTATTCTTATAGTGCAATCTCTTCATTTTAAGTATAGATTTGCATGAATACTCAATTAGTGAAGACGCCAACACAAATGGATTTATGCCTTGGAGATTTAAAAACCTGTTTTCTCTGAATAAATGATCATCCAAAGCCATTTTTTTGAAGTTTATTTGAAGAATGGTTTTTCTAATATATCGCATAAATATTTAGGAAAAGGAATCTGGCGATTAAATTAATTTACAAAGGAGGAAACATACAAATTTATACTCTGGTGTTAGGGTAAAAAAGGAAATAGAGTTAGAGTCTAATTAGAAGACTAAAGAGAGAAGCAAAAGAATTCTAAATGGGTTAGGAGACTAAACCTTAACCTCCCACAGATGGAGCATATAGGTCGAACACTAAGCTTGTCACATATATATTTCATCCACAGGACCTCTAAGAGCTTAGTGAAGATATGCGCTAGTTGGTCATTAGAGTTGACAAAACTAGTAGTCATCGTCTGATACGATATTTTACCGATAAAATTAGCGATCAGCCGATGTGTAGTCTTCTCATGGAGAACTAAGTTAGATGAAGTATGCAAGGCGGCTTGATTATCATGTATAAGCTTCATTTGTTCATCATTCCCAAATCTTAGATCTTGGAGGAGATGCTTCAACCATATGAGTTCACATGTTGCTAAGGCCATAGCTAGATCTTAGGCCCATTTCTAGATCTGGCTACTACATTTTAATTACTCTTCGAGGAATATTAAGTTACCTCGATGAACACATAATACCACGTGTAGAAACGTCTATATGTGGGTGAGCTACATGATTTGCATGCTTGCCTTGACAATTTAGGTATGACCTGTTATACTCACATTGCTCTTGACTGGTGTTCCTTTGACATAACGGAGAATCGAGACTACAACACATCGATGACTATCACAAGGTGATTGTAGGAAATGACTAACTACAGCTCCTTTGAGCTTGACATGTCGGTAGGTGATAGTGAGATAGATTAGTTTACCTACGGTTGTGATATCTCCACGGATCGTGAAGCTCCCATGACACGGTACAAGTTTGACATTCGGATCCATAGAATTAATACATGGGTTTCTGATCTAACTTGGTGTTTGCCAATATATTCAGGTGTACTTCCTGCGAGAAACCCATTTCAGGAATTAATTGAGCTACCTCGATGCTAGAAAATGCTTGAGTTTCCCCAAAGTCTTGGTGAGAGGTGTTGTTTGATTTACGAATACCATCTAGGTCATTGCACATGTAACAATCTTCGTAACGTAAGCAATCCAGTAAATACATTTGTCAGGTAGATGAATGATGATAAAGACGGAATGAAATTATAGCTATTGCTTCCTAATCGTACCAAAATCTTGAACCAGGCTAAGCAGAGCTAAACCAAGCTCGAGGAGACTGTTTCAGACCATATAAGGAACGGCGTAGTTTGCATACAAAACCAGACTCCCCTTGAGCAACAAAACTAGGCGGTTGCTCCATATAAACCTCCTTGGTGAGATCACCATGAAGGAAGACATTCTTGATATCCAATTGAAAAAGGGCCATGGGCGCATAGCAGTTATAGAAAGAAGCAAGCGAACAGAGGCAATCTTGGCCACCGGAGAAAAAGTATCATAACAGTCCGAGCCATATTGTTGAGTGTAGCCCTTGGCAACCAAATGGGCCTTAAGCCGATCAATCTTGCCATCAGATCCCACCTTCATTGTATAAACCCAACGACAACCAACGGGAGACTTGCCAGGAGGAAGAGGGACGAGCTCCCATGTGCCGTTGGAATAAAGAGCATTCATTTCCTTAGCCCTTGCCTGTTTCCAGCCTGGATGAGAGAGAGCCTCACTAGTGCTTTTAGGGGTAGATATAGAAGACAAGGTGGAAACAAAGGCAAAGTAGGGTAAAGATAAACAATGAAAGCTGATAAAATTATACACAGGATCTGGGTTAAAAGTAGAGCGGGTACCTTTCTGAATGGCAATAGGTAGATCATTAGATAGTTGTGGAACCGGAGTAGGAGATGACTACGACATAGAAGATGAGTCAACAAGAGGCCCTGTAGGAGGACAAGGATGATGAGTATAAACCTGAAGTGGTTGAGTCATGGCATTTGTAGGTGGAGTAGGGAAATCAGGAATAGGTAAGACAAGAGGAATAGATAAGACATCTGGAACAAAAGGACGCGCTGTAGAGGAGAAGAAGGAGGAATCCTCAAAGAATGTGACATCAACAAAGATAAAGTAGCGATTAATGTCGGGGGAATAACAACGATAACCCCTTTGAAGGCGAGAATAGCCCAACACAGAAAATGGTAGCTTAGTGAGCTTTGGGCTGATTGTCACCCGGGGTGAGAATATAAACAAAATAGACACGATCAAAGACACGAGGAGGGAGGCAAAAGAGAGGTTGATTAGGTAGTAAGACAGAATGAGGGATCTGATAATGTAAAACGGAGGATGACATACGATTAATCAAATAACATGCAGTTAAGATAGCATCCCCGTAGAATCGTTGAGGAACCTTATGATGGAGGAGGAGAGTGCAAGGCTGTCTCCAGCTAAATGTGGTTCTTACGGCTGCGACCACTACGTGTTGAGGGAGTGTAGCCCAGTGATTAGTGAAGAATCCATGGGGGAGAGACATAAAAGAAGAGAATGGCATAGAGAAATATTCCTTTGCATTATCACTTCTTAAAATACGAATAGAAGTACTGAATTGAGTGCAAATTTTAGCATGAAATTTTTGAAAGATAGAAAATAACTTAGCTCGAGTTTTCATTAAAAATAACCAAGGACATCGAGAATAATCGTCTATAAAAGTAACAAAGTAACGAAATCCTAAAGTAGAGGTAGACCTAGAAGGACCCCCGACATCGAGTGTGGGCCAATTGAATGAGACTTTGTTACAGGGGATCTAAGCAGCTTTAGAGAATGAGACACGAGTATATTTCCCAGTGACATGACTCATACTCGAGCGAATGGCTTTGGATGGCCAGGGAACGTGGAGGAAGGCTTCTATGGAAGTCATGACAGTGAAACAAAGGGTGGTGAGTGAAAGAGCCTGTGACTCATGTCCCTATGCAATTGTCTTCCTCGCCATTTCGGTCTTGCAAGGTTACAAAATTGTGTGAAAAAGTAAATTTTGTGGGATGGAAATAAGATTAAAAGGAAAATCGGGAACATAAAGTACGAGGTAGGGGCAAGGGAAGGGAGGGGAATGGTAGGCGATGCCTTTAGCTATGGTTTGAGAACCATTAGCTAAGGTAATAGTGGGTAAAAGAGATGAAAAGGTAAGAGAAAAAAAAAGTCTTTATTACCAGAGATATGATCAAAGGCTCCAGTATAAAGGACCCAAGTTGCAAATGAATGTGTAAGACAAGTAGAGACATTATCGGTTTGGGCAACAAAAGCCATGGAGGAAGATTTATTTGTGAAGGTGAGGAAGAAGGTACTCCTCATATTCGCCGGGCGTAAGAATGACCCCCTGAGGTGTGGATGAGCTCCTTGAGACAAGACTCGAACTTGCTGAATGATCAGAAGATCGAGCCAAATGAGTAGTATGGGGAGGTCGGCCATGTAACTAATAGCATCAATCACGGGTGTGTCCAAGCCTATGATAGTATGTGCATTGAGGATGGACGTTGTCCTTTACCTCGGTTGCTATATGTCACCTTCAGGAAACACTTTGAGAATGAGGCGATAAACCATCAGGAAGTGTCGATGTAATCTCAGTTGCTTGGATTGAGTGGTAGTAGGAGTATGGCGAAATGTAGGAGGCAAGAGCTTATAATCAAAGTTTGGTATAACTACTCCAGTAGTGTTGTTTTCGGATGTTCTCTGAAATATGTATGGCTCGAGGTTAAGGAAGGATGAGTCACAGGGCTTGATCCATCTTGGATAGTGAAGTCTCAGTATTAGTAGACTTAGGCAAAATAGAGATAAGTTTATCCTTAAGGGCATACATTCTTCCACGTAGAAGATATATCCATGCAGTGTTTGAGTGGCAATAAAGGATATTGCCGTGAGAATATTGGATATCATTGAATTATGCAGTTTCTTCACGATTCGGAGGTGTAGTAATTTTATGAGTCCCAAATGTTATATAGAGTCTTGACATCAATAGATTGCCGAAGAATATTGCATAGTAAAGCATCGGTTTTTTTCCAATGAGTACGTTTATCTTTGGGAATACTTGTGTTGTGATATTAAGATCTCTCGAGCCATTACCAATAAACCAAAGTCCATTAAAGTACACTTTCTTGATGATAATTTTTCGCTCTTAGGTAAGATTTATCCAAGGTAATCATAGGAGTTTCACATACAAAAGAATTAAAAGTCTGACCTTTTTTGGTCATAGAGAGGTATTTTTCAGTCATAGAGATGAGAAATCAGCAGAAGGTGAACATAATCAACAAAAACAACTCCCAAGGTCCTGAAGATGTTGTAGAGTTTCAGAAAACACAAAAAACAATGGAGATTCGGGTGACAAAAATTTCAACGGTGGCCAGGAGAAAAGTGAAAAGGTGGGCTTTAGGAGTGGCGGAAGCGTAGTTAGGTGGATGAGCTGGTTGTGTTATTACCTATTGGAGGAGGCGCGTGGCCAAACAGTGGTTCACGCGTCATCACGCGTTGGCGTGTGAATTTCAGCATTGGACCGGAGATCGGCGCATGGGAAGGTGTTTTCTGGTGAGGCTTCCACCGGAAGGTAGATCGGAGAGAGGCACTCCTGTTGGTGTGCTCATCGGCCGGAATGGAGGTCATTGGAAAATCTCACAGGAAAAAGTTGCCGGCGGCAAAGTATTCCGATGGCGGTTGTGGGTTGCCGGAATTGACCACGCGGCGAAACCCTAACCCTTTATGGCTTTGATACCATGTTGAGAGAAAAGGAATACACTGATTCTCATTGATTTACAAAGGAGGAAACATACATATTTATACTCTAGTGTTAGGGTAAAAAAGGAAATAGAGCTAGAGTCTAATTAGAAGACTAAAGAGAGAAGGAAAAGAATCCAAAATGGATTAGGAGATTAAGCATAACAATAATATTAATTATTGATAGATTTTAATTTTCATGTTGCATGTCCATTTCCATAGTAAATTCACATCTTGGGACAGTTCACTTCTTACAATGCATATTTCTCTACAGGTTACTCGGGAGGGATCCAATGAAGGTGCACTTAGTTTATGCAAACTTAGACAAGTCTCTGACAAAGATTGCAGATTCTGCTGATGGCCGGCCTTATGAGATGGGTGTAGTTGCTGCCCTGAGAAATGGGGAGGTTCTTGGAAGTCAGACTGTTCTAAAAAGTGACCACTGTCCTGGTTGGCCCAAAACTCAGTTGCCAGAGAAGGTGGAATTTTCTAACTTCAGGGAGGTTCCTGGTTTTCCAGTTTATGGAGTTGCCAATCCAACCATTGATGGCATTCGATCAGTCATTCGGAGAATTGGTAGCTCTGAATCTGGCCGTCCAGTTTTTTGGCACAATATGCGAGAAGAACCAGTTATCTACATCAGCGGCAAGCCATTTGTGCTTCGTGAGGTTGAAAGATATATAAAAACATGTTGGAGTACCGATTAAACGTCTAATTTTCCTGTTATACCTGGATGCTTTGTTATATGGGCATATAGTTAGAATGTCTGGCTTGGATCTAGCTTTATTAACAGATTCTATGCGCATGATGGGGACAATTGGTTGTGATCAATGTTTTAAAACTGGAATGGACTGGCCCAGTTCTCAAGTCCAACAGTCCAACTTTTCTGTGTGGAGCTAATTTAGCCCAGTTGGTCAACTGGAATGCCATCAAACCTTGAGCTGGATAGACGGTGGTCAAATTACTGACTCAGGGCCACCGGGGTTGGGCAGAATTCCCTTCTTTTTGAATGAGATATCCTTATTTGGCAAAATGGGCCAAACATCTAGCATGGGGGGATGGACTATGGCTTGAGGTGCTGTAGCATGTTGCATCATGGGCTAATGGAGCAATATAAAGATACATTTTCTTCATATTTGATTCACAATGTGGGATGTATACAGGGGTTTGAACCAATGACCTTAGTTTTCAGGGTATATGGACAAGGCCACTATGTTGCTGTGTTGTATATATAAATA
Organism: Tetrastigma voinierianum; assembly: GCA_016808115.1. NCBI lineage: Eukaryota > Viridiplantae > Streptophyta > Magnoliopsida > Vitales > Vitaceae > Tetrastigma > Tetrastigma voinierianum. The sequence continues at coordinate 24,668 of JAEQBH010008832.1, forward strand.
GACACAACAATGTAGTATATATAATAAATTCTTGTCAAAATTTTTATGGTAATAAAAATGTAAATAATATAGGTGATCATGTAATCTTGTTTAAACTACTTAAAATAATCAGATATATAAATTTTAATATATACATACATATACACACACACAGATATATTTTATATATATATATATATTTATTTACTTTTCACAGTATTAAAGATAAAAAATAGTTATTATTGGTTTTTAATTTTGTGTGCCTAAAATTTTTTAATAATATATTTTATTTTACTAATATATAAATTACACATTTTATGACATCATCAGTTTTGCCACCAGTGTGATCATTGAGTCATGAAATTGATAACGTTTTAGATTCCCAATGATAGGTTCAATTTTGAAACATTAGTTGTAATCATATGAATATTCATTTTTCTTGTTGTTATTTCTTGTCAGTAGTATGCACTTGGACCATACAACCTATCCATATAGTTTTTTTCAATGCTCTGAGTAACCTATCACATATAGTTGCATTAAGTGGGAGATGGTTTGATGTGTGATAGATATCAAGGATAGTATCTATTCCCCTCATCTTGTTGTAGGCCTTAATAAAGTTGAAATGACATAACATTTGCATCCAGGGAATTGAACGTGGGAGAGTAGAAAGAATGGAAGCTCGATTGAAAGAAGATATCCTGCGGGAGGCTGAACACTATGGAATACTATTATGGTTATTCATGAGCAGATGATGGGCAAATATTTGATGCTTGGGAACATGTGTTAATTCTGATTCAGTCCAGACTCCTCTGGAGGTTTTTCAGATGCTTAGAGGCTGATGGTTTCCCATAAAGTATGCTCATTAATCCCTATTACTGATGGTAAAGCTCCCAAAAGTTCTGACTTTGACATATTGGCAGTAAATATTGCCTCTGCTTCCAAGGACACTGCATTCGTTTTCAATTGCCAGGTATGATTTTTCATTCTTAATCTTCATTTATTGTACTTTTGTATTGATATGCTCATGGCCTCTCAAGAAGCTGTGAAATATCTTTCCTTTTCTTGTCTCTCAACTAATGTCTTAATTTTCAAAGATGGGTAGAGGAAGAACAACCACTGGCACTGTAATTGCTTGTCTTCTTAAACTTCGAATTGATTATGGGAGACCTATTCGAATCTTTGTTGATGATGTATCCCATGAAGAGGTGGATGGTGGTAGCTCAAGTGGTGAAGAGACAGGAGGTAATGGTGCTGCATCGACATCAAGTATTTCAAATGTAAGAACTGAAAAAGAGCAAGGTCGTGCATTTGGCATAGATGATATCCTGCTGTTGTGGAAGATAACCAGACTGTTCGATAATGGGGTGGAATGTCGAGAGGCATTAGATGCTGTTATTGATAGATGTTCAGCTTTGCAGAATATTCGCCAAGCTGTTCTGCAATACAGGAAGGTATTCAATCAACAGCATGTTGAGCCAAGGGTTAGAAGAGTAGCATTAAACCGTGGTGCTGAATACTTGGAGCGGTACTTCCGTTTAATTGCCTTTGCAGCATATCTTGGAAGTGAAGCATTTGATGGTTTTTGTGGACAAGGAGAATCCAAGATGACATTTAAGAGCTGGTTGCAACAGAGACCAGAGGTCCAAGCAATGAAATGGAGCATAAGATTGAGGCCTGGACCGATTTTTACTCTTCCTGTAATTTTCTTATCCTTAAAGAAATTGGTTTTAAAGTTTCTTGTTTCTGGATTTAATTGCATGCCAATTCTTGATCTTCTATTCCAGGAGGAGTTGAGGCACCATAATCTCAACATGGAGATGCTGTGATGGAGCCATTGTCAAGGCTCGTAATATGGTTCTGTTCTGGGGAAGGGCTCTATACTTAAGATGTGCTTCTTTCCTGGTCAGAGAACCTCCGGCCCACATACAAATTCATAGGTACCCCATGTTTATGAGGTATGTTCATGTTCTTTGTAGTAGCATATCATAAGGCTACATATCTAAGGGGTATAACAGGATCAGGTTTGGCCTTGGAGATTTAGGCTATAGAAGTCAGGCTAGTCCAAGGGTACCAATTATGGGCCTATTAGTGTAATATGGGTCCCGATTTGCTCTCAGGACTTCAGGCTATAGAAGTCAGGGTAGCCCAAGGGTACGGATTGGGCTTTGTCTTACCTTAATATGTATCTATATTGAGGTACATAGAACAAAGAGAGGAGAGAGAGAAAAAGAGGAGGTCTACATATTTAGGGTGGCTGAAAGGTACTGGTTGGGGAATGGTCTTAGCTCAGCTAAAGGGTACAGGTTGGGCCTTATCTTAATAGATGTGTAAGTTTGCTGGTGCTCTAGACTGGGTGAGTGAGAGGGAGAGTGTTGCCTGGTAGTGCAATTGCGTTTGAGAGAGAGAGAGAGAGAGAGAGAGAGAGAGAGAGAGAGAGAGAGATTGCTTAGAAGCTCAACTCATCTTGTTTTGAGGAGATAAAGTTCATTATAGAATGCTGCTTCTGAACCTTTTTTTATATGTTATTTCTGCATTTTTTTTATCCTAAAGATTTGCATTCTAACCCCTTTTCTTAGAATCTCGTCTTTTCTTTTGGACCTAAACTGCATCATAAGATATGACTTTGGCACTTCTTTTATAGCCTAAAAATTTCATATGTCTCAGGATGGATACCTGTGTATAGCATAACTCCAACCATTACTGGTGCTAAAGAAAATGTTAGCTATTTGGGTGCCAAGCCTGTTGACTGGGAAAGCTCTCATCAGAAAGGTATTAACTGATCTGAGAGAAGAGCTGATTGTTTACATTAATGGCACACCCTTTGTCCTTCGGGAACTAAATAAACCTGTTGATACACTCAAGCATGTGGGAATAACTGGGCCACTGGTGTGTCATTGTCATCACATTCAATTTATTCGAAGTATTTTAAGCCAAAAATATTTTTGACTTCCCTTTTGTAAACATTTTGCAGGTGGAACACATGGAAGCACGGTTGAAAGAAGACATTTTATCTGAGGTCAAACACTCTGGTGGCGAATGCTGTATCGTGAAGAATACAGCCCAGCTTTGGATCAATGCAGTGTCATAGGATACTGGGAAAACATCTTAGCAGATAATGTCAAGGCATGCAGTATATGCCTCACCCTGAAGATGAGGGTATAATATATCATATAGAAGGATACCATTAACAAGAGAAAGGGAATCTTTAGCTTCAGATGTCGATGCAATCCAGTGCTGTAAAGATGAGTAAGTATCAATTCTTAGTTTCTAATTGAAAGTAATTTATTCATTAAAAGAGAAGCTTTTAATGTAGAAACTTCTACATTAAAAGCTTTAGCTTCAGAAGTTGTGTTTCATGGTAAAGAGCAATGAAATAGAGAAGCTTCTTCTAACGAGTAATTTAGCGTTTTATTGTTTCCTTTTCTTTCTTCTAGAGTAGATTATGGAGATTCTTCATCATCATCTTAACCAATCAATCTTTAATTATAATAGTTTGTAGCCCAGCAACATTGTGTTCCGCAAGGTTAATGTAATTCTATAAGAACAAGTAGTGTTAATGTATCTGATGATCTTTTTTTTTGTTTTTTACATCTTGGTGATGATACATCATGTTTCGTTTATAAGTAGAGAACTTGTGCTAATACCAAATTGACTTAGTTTTTGATTCTTCAAATAAGAAAATCGGATGTATAGACATCAGGAACATTGTTTTGCACATGGTACAAGAAGATTAGTGTTCCCAATATTAAAATACTTATTATGGTTTTAAATTTCTATGCATGAAAGTTATCCTAAGTAAAAGGGGTTTGATAATTCTGACCATTCTAGTCTACGAGTTCAAATTTGTGAAGAAATATAGAAAATGATCTTCTTTATTGTTGAATAATTAGATTAGACATTATTGGCCCTACCATATACATCGAGGAAGACATAAAAAGGAAATAAATCAAGTACAAAAAGGAGGAAAAATATTGTACAGGAAAGGAAGGGAATAAATCAAAGAATATTATAAGAATATCCTATGATTTTCAACCTCCCCATAATTTGGATCGTATAGGTTACTTATCTTGAGCTTGTTGTAAATAAACTGAATCCTTGGACCTCGAAGAGACTTAGTGAAAATGTTTGCTAGTTGGTCACTCGAGTTGACGAAACTAGTAGTCATGCATCCCGAGACAATCTTCTCTCGAATGAAGTGATAGTCCACTTCATAGTAATCGGAGCCAAATACCTGAGTATACCCCTTGGCAACCAAACGAGCTTTAAGACAATCCACTCCACCATTTGGACATTTCTTATGATATAATCTGTATTGACAACAGGGGACTTGTGAGTAGAGGACTAGGTCCATGTGCGATGTTGTGAAGCGACCATTTCTTCAACCATTGCCTGTTTCCAGTTTGGATGAGAGAGGGTTTCATGTATAATGTTAGGAAGAGAAACAGAAGACAAGGTGGAAATCAAAACAGAATATGATGAGGATAAACGATGATTAGACAAGAAAGTGTAAATAGGATGAGGATTACGAAAGGAACGGGTATTTTTCCAAATGGAGATGGGAGAATCAGCCGTGGATGGCAAGACCGGCGTCGTGAAGGGGGGTGCCATAGGAGATAAGTCATCAGGAGGCCTGGTGTCGGTATGTGGACGACGAGTATAAACCTGCAACGGTCGAGGTGAAGTGGTTGGGGACTCGGAGGATAAGGCTGGAAGGGGAAAGATGAAAGGTAGAGATAAGACCTTGGGACTGGAAGGCGGTGGGGAAGAGAAGATAGAAGAGTGTTCAAAAAAGGTGACATTAGCGGAAACGAAGTATCGATATGTATCGGGAGAGTAACAACGGTAACCATGTCAAAGGCGGGAATAGCCAAGGAAGATGCACTTCGCGGCCTTAGCAGAAAGTTTATCTTGGCTAGAAGCGAGTATGTGGATAAAACAAGTGCAGCCGAAGACACACGGACGAAGACAGAAAATGGGTTGATTAGGAAAGAGAAGAGAATGAGGCACCTGATTACCTAGTACAGAAGAAGGCATGCGATTGATCAAATAGGAGGCGGTTAAGATAGCATCCCCCCAAAAATGTTGAGGGACTGTATGGTGGAGGAGAAGAGTGCGAGCTGTTTCAATTAAGTGACAATTCTTGTGCTCAGCCACCCCATTTTGTTAGGGAGTGTAAGCACAAGATGATTGATAAAGAATCCCATGGGAGGATAAAAAGGCAGAGAAAGGGGTAGAGAGGTATTCTAGGGCATTATCACTGTGTAAGATGCGAGTAGAAGTATGAAATTGATTGCGAATCTTAGCAAATAATTTTTGAAACACTGAAAATAGCTCAGTTCGACTCTTCATTAAAAATAGCCAAGTACAACGGGAAAAATCATTAATAAATGTAACTAAAATATCGGAAACCTAAAGTAGACGTAGTTGGAATGAGACCACTAGCATCGGTGTGGACGAGCTCAAAGGAGACTTGGTCAGGGGCCCGAGAGGCTCTGAGTATGTTTCCCAAGGTAAACTACGACTCACACTCCCAGTAAAGATATGTTGGAAGCGAGACACCATCTTGAGAAGCTTGGAAATGTCGGGATGGGGATTGGGGCAATGAGGCGAGGTTCATCAGTTGAAGTTCGAGACGGTGGAAGATGGCGAGCTGAGATGATAAGGCCTTGGGGACTCATGTCCCTGCGATCGATCCTCCTGTGCCTCGGTCACTTGCCAAGGTGACACAGTGAGGAAAAGATGTCAGACAATTAAGATCAAGGATTAATTTCTTGTAGAGATAAGATTAAATGGAGGGAATTAGGGATATAAAGAACATAAGTAAAAAAAATTAAAGGGGAAGGGATAAATGAGACCAGTTCCTTTGGCCATGGTTTGAGTCCATTAGCGAAATAATCGTAGGTAAAGTGAAGTGATAGTAAGGAAGAGAGTCAGGTATTACCAAATAGATGGTCGGATGCATCGGAATCAAACTTCCATAGACGAAGAGTGTGCAAGATAGAGGCATTGCAGTTTAGGCTGACGAAGCAATGGAGGCGTTAGGAACATTAGTAGACCGGCGTAAGAGTGCTCCACGAGGGACGGGTGCGATCCCTTAGGTGGCGGTTCGAAGATTGGGCTACACATGGCGGTCACGAGGGTGGGCGACCATGGCGATAGCGCTTGTCTCGAATGTGACCCGGTCTATTATAGTAGGTACAATGAGGTTGTTGGCCTCTGCCTCGGTGGCCACCATGAATACTCCGAGAATCACTATGAGGGTGAGATGGAGCAAGCATTACTGAAGTCTCATTGGAAACCTCAGAGAGTCTAGACTGAGTCGCAGTGGATGAATGACATAGTGACTGAGAAAAAATATCATCAAAGGTCGAGATAGTAGAGCCAATGAGGATTTGTTCTCGGATGTTGTCAATTCCTGTGCCAAGTTTAATAAGAATTTAGGGGATCATAAGATTTAGTCATGTTGGACAAGTGAGGTCTTGGCATGAGTGACCTTGGGCGGGACCGGCTAGGAGCTCATTTCAATGAGACATTAAGCGAGCAAGGAAGATAATTCCATACCCAGTGCTCCATACTATCGATGGAGAGTTGAACATCATTAATTATATAAATTTTTTGCACAGGTCCCGAAAGGGGCGCGGTGTGCGATAATCCCCAAGATTGTCGAGTGTTTTGGGCTCTATGGATTGCTGAAGAATGTTATAGAGTAAAGCTTCATGTTTCCGCCACCGATGACGTTTTTTTTCTTCAACACCAGACTGTAGAGGTCAGATGGTCTTGGCTTCATTTCAGTGAAACCATAACATAACAAAATTGGCCCAGGACTGATAGTTATCACTTCCCTTGAGTCGATTGACAGTTATCATGGGAGTTCCAGATAGAAACGAAGAAAAGCTTGAAGCTTTTTCAGCCATAGTGAGAAAAATTGACAAAATTAGCAAGAAGACCAAATACCAGGGCCACAAAATGCAGCTGCAAAGGTGAGAAAAGCTTGTGGATGATGCTGAGGCTCGAGACGGTGAAGCGATCAACTTTGTAGCGATAGGTAGGTCACGAAATGCCCAGAAATCCTAGGGTTCATAGTGCGTTGGAGAGAAAGAGGCAAAAATCTAGATCACGGAGTCTCAAATGGAGAAACCAAGGGGTAGGGAGGGATTGTTGGGAGGACAACAAGATGGGAGCGATGGCGGAGGGTGGGCCCGCGCGCCGTTATCTTGCCACTCGTACGTGACAGTGGTGACACCATGTAGAGGGAGAAGTCACCACGCGTGACACACTAGTTGTCATTTGGGGTTCTTTGGTGGCGTGTAGATTAGGCAGCGATGAACCGATGGTGGTCGTGGTACGGAATGGAGCGGTCGGCCGGACAAGTTCACGAGAGAGGTTTTAGGCGTTGCGGAGGTCCCCAGCGGCGGCGAAGGATTCTGGAGCTTCCTGAGACGACAATTTTGATGGCCAGAATAAGACAACCATTAAGTGGTTTTCCGGAATTGAGAACATAGCGAAGCCCTAACCTGAACCTTCCATGGCTCTGATACCATATGAAGAAATATAAGAAAAGGATGCTTTTCTTATTGATTGAATGAGTGAATTGAACATTACAGGCCCTACCTATTTATATATATCAGGAAGACATAAAAAGGAAATAAATCAAGTACAAAAAGGAAGGAAAGGAAGGGAATAAATCAGAAGATATTCTAAGAATATCCTATGATTTTCAACAAAATTGTCTCAGGACATCTTTCTTTTTCAGAAGTTGCAGATGTTGATGGAAATTGATCAAACTGTCACTTTAGGTTTGGGTATCGATCTTGGAATTTTGAAAATTTATTCATGCATAAACTAGTCAATAATTTTTAAGGAGAGAAATTATTCTTTTAGCATTATGTTAGATAATTTTCCTTTCTGAAATTATATTTTCAACCTGAAATGATGTCAAGAACTAAAATATTTTTTATTCACAGCTCTGCAGGTTGTTATCTTTTTGTGTCACATACAGGGTTTGGAGGAGTAGCGTATGCAATGGCTATTATTTGCATTAAACTTGAGGCAGAGGCAAAGCTTACACCAAAGGTTCCAGAACCTTTGATTACCACACCAAATTTGTTTTCTAAACTTGAAGAGAATTCACCTTCTCGGGCTTCTGGTGATTACCGGGACATATTAAGCCGATCCTCATGTATGGCCCCCAAAGCAAAGCAGATGTTGACATTGTCATAGAAAGGTATGCCATCTCTCCCTCTTTTTTTTTTCTTTTTCTTTTTCCTTTTTTTTTTCTTTTTAAACAAAGATAAATTGATTATTGATTAAGTTATGCCGTCCCTTTCATAAACATATTGAATGGAAGCTCATCTGATCACGATACTATTTCCTGTTTAATGTAAAATAATCCATTGAACTTTAACAAAATACAAAATAATTCTTAGAGGAGGAAAGGAGCAATTTGAAAGATTATATGATCATTGGTTTTCTTGGTTTGGTTTGTTATGCAATTGTCTAATGATGACCTAAAGATCCAGATTTAATTATTAAGCACAGGGAACCTTCCTGTATACATACTAGATGGTGTACTCCTCTAATAAATGTGCATACATATATCAGTACTATTACATTTCAGATAGGACTGTTGATTTTAATTGATATCTTTCTGTTAAACAACCAACTCTCCTAAAAGCTCAAGCTTGTAGGATTTGGGTTTAATATGAATATCATGTTTCACACTTTCTTATTTTCAACCTTCTTAGCAAAAAATTATATTGAAGAAAAAGAATTTAAAAAAGCTAACTTTTGTAAGAATATCTATGGATAAAGAAAAGATAGAGGTAATGAGAATAGGGGGAGTTCCTATCATGGATAATTTCCGTTAAGACGTTACAAATATTATTTTTCATGATTATTGTGGTTCTCTATCCAATTGTGTTTGTAAGCTCTATGTTCATTAATCTTCTTTCATAAAAAAAAAAAAAGATACTTTTCTTTTGACTGATATGCAATTATTTCCTTCAACTTGAGGGAGAGTGTTAAGGATTAGTTTCCTGATCCGTTTAGGAATCTTTTCCTCCTTTCCTTTTCTCTTTAGTTTCCTAATTAGAATCTTAACTTTGTTTCCATTTTTTTGCTCTAACACTTAAGTATAAATATGTATGTTCTCTCACTTTGTTAATTAATGAAAATTAGAGATTTCCTTTCTCTTCACGCTTTTATTATATTGTGTTCAAGTGTTGTCTACTGATGATTGAGATTCATTTTGGCCATGTACCCTGTATCTTGAAATATGGAGCTGTGAAGGATCAAAATTCTTTGGTGTTCCGCATTTCTTACTCTTATTCATTGATTTAATGAAATGCTATGATTTTAAAGGAGGGAGAAAATACTTGCAGAGTTGAGGAATATGATTGACTTTTTAACCTCTACTTCTTGGTTTGTTACTTTTTGTTGCACTGGAGAATCTTCAGGAAATAGACTAATTCAAGTTTGTAACTTAATGCATTTAGTTGGGTTGTATTCCATACTAATCATTTAGTGGTTTAGTATGTGAAGAATAGCTAATCCCTCTTTTTTTCATCAGGCTTTGTTGTTTTTTTTAATATTATGTCTTTACAATTATAAAGACAATACTATTTTTAGACATGATTGTAATATTGTGTGAAAGATTTTGAAATCCTGCCACAGAAGGTGGACTTTTTTTGTCCTTTGAAAATAGATTTTATTATTGGAAGAACCACCGGAAAGTCAAAATAGATTGGAAAACGAAAGGAAACTAAACAGGAAATAGTACAAGGATAATATCACTGGTAATCATGTGTAGAAATTTCCTACCCTAAACTTCACAGAGACAACCAGCAAAGAAATGAAACTCTAGATGAAGAAAGAAAAACCTCGCCATTGTTTGGTAAATGTTACTTCACTAGTCAGAAAATGTAGGGAAAGGAACTCTGGATTTCTGTCTTTGCTACTTTTTTTATCGATAGAACAAGCCATTATATCATACAACAATGTGTTCCACATGATTAGTTTATGTGTACCATGATTCTTAGTCCATGTACCTCCAGTACTTGATGTTTCATTAGGAGGTTAGAAAGCGTGGAGATCATTATTGATTCTACTAATCATGGTTAGCAGGTTCTCTTTTATGTCTGACAAGGCATTAGATTCTATGTTCACTGATCTCCATGGAGATTCTCCCCAAATCATGTTTATATTAAGATTCCTATCCTAGTTGAACACCGTTTAGAGATAAAATAAAAGAATCTCAGTAAGTTAACTTTTCTTTCTCTGAACCATGTTTTGTTGTGTTCCCTTTATAAAGGTGTGCAGGTGCTGGGAGATTTGCGAGATATTCTCTATTACAGCGAAACTTGAAGTTATCAATGGTGATGATGAGCATCAGAGGCATACCTCATGGATATGGAGCATTAAAGCTTTAGGTCAGTTTACATTAATGAACTAACTAAAGATTTCCAAGATGAACAACACCTTGATCCATTTCGGAGAAGGCTGATAATATATATATATATATATATATATATATATATATATATATATATATATATATATATATATTTATCTGATGCAGGCAGTATTTTCCTCACATCACCTTTACTTCTGCAACAGAGACAGAATTCAGAGCTTGGATGGGTGCAAGGCCTGAACTTGGCCATCTCTGCCAACCTCAGGTTAGTTATGGTCAGACTTATACCAATCATCTGCAGATAAATTTTTGTACAGGCAGAGCCATCTATCCTTTGTGTGAATATGTCCATCTACAAAAAAATTTAGAGCGCTGATTTTAGTCTTGGGTATTCTCTCAGGTATTCGGCAGCAAAGCAAACTCAAAAGGCCAAATACCTGCGTGACATGAACCCTATTTATCCATTTTCTTCCTCTCTCCTTTAGGCCATTACTTTTTGTGAACTTGTTTTTGTTCCCTATTATCATTATTTATTTTATTGTGTTTTTTAGCTTTTTATGGCACTAGTTAATTGTAGAAAGAATCATAGTTCTTCACCAAAAAACTTAAAAGGGTCTGTTGAGAAATGCTTTTGAAAATTATTCTCAAAAATGTTTTGAAGAATAGTTTTGATGATGTTTTTTTAGAACAAAAGTCTGCTCTTAATTTAGCATATATTTTAATCTTAAAATCGATGTTTAAAAAATCGGATAGGTCGATAATTTGCCGGAAAAATTACCGGTTTATGGTTCATTGGACCAACTGACGGTCGAGTCATATGATGGTCGAATCGATGACGTTAGAAATATAGTTTTATAATTTTAAAATATGTATAAATAAATTAAAATTAATATTATTTTTTTTTACTTTTGATATTACCATATATTTTTTTAATAAAACCTTTGATATTATCAACACAAATTATTTCAAATAAAAAATATATATAACACATTTGGACGTGTATTCATTTTGAAATAAAGAAAATTAATTATTTTAATTTTGAACTATTTTCAATTAGCACAAATTTATATTATTTTAATTAAATATTTTAAATATCATTTCAAAAATATATTTTCATTTCGCTTTGTAGGTTAAGCAATTGTACACATCAGATATTTTTGCAAACTTTTAGAAATTTTGATTTATAAATGTGATGTCATTATGAATGGTCAAGGGAAGAGGTCTACTGCTTATTGTCCATTAGTTCATGTATATGTAGATGACAACTAAACAAATACTTGTTGTTCTCATGACCTTATAAATTTTTAACCAAATACCATTATCCTTAATAGTGGCTTTATAATTTTTTTTTTTATGCAAATACCGTTGTTAGAGATAATAAGATATCATCGTTTAAACATATTAAACATATTATAAACATATTAGCTATCCTCAACAGCGATATTTTAACTTTTAAAAGCTGAAAAAACTTATTGAGGATATTGACATTACTATATTAAATATATTATTTCAAATTATAAATATCGATTTTAAATATTATGTTTTGATATCCTAAAATCATAATTTTCTTAAATCTATATATAGTTTTTTAGTTTAAATAATATTTTTAGTTTAAATAATTTATCTAAAAAAATCCACTTTTACGCATTTGTTGAATCAATTAAAAATCAAATACAAATTATTAAAATTAATAGTATCTTACTTGATTTACCAATTGGTCACCTTTTAAATAACTTGTTTTTGATCTTACAGTAATTCTTAAAAAGAAAAAGATTAATAAGATAAATATAAAAAACAATTGAAAAAGAATAATATAAAATAAAAGAAAAATATGATTAAAAAAAAAACTCATATTCTAAAAAATTAGTTTATCTCGGATTAAAAAAACGATTTTGATATTGATATTAATTATTAAAAAATTATTTATTTTAAGTTATATTTTTCATTTTTATTTTTATATTATTTTTAAAAATTATTTTCATATTTATTTTATTATTATTTTAAAGAATTACCGTCAATTTAATTTTATTAATTTTATAATTATCTTTAAAATATAAACTTATTTAAAATTATTATTATTATTATTGAAATGGAAACTTATTTAAAAATTATTGAAATGAGAATAATGAAGTTATAAGATTTGATAAATTAATAGGCTCGAACAAGGAATTTGATAAATTAATATAATTACTAAAATTAAATTATTAATATAATTTATAGAAATTTTAACTTCAATATGTTATGTTGTATTGCAATAAAATTTAAAAATAATTTTTAAAAGAAAGATAATTTTAGAGGAAATGTGAATATTTTGATCCTTATCTCTCATCATTTTTATAATTAAAAATTAAAAACAACTATTATCAAATTTATATACATATTAATGTAAAACTTCATGCATTCACTCTGGCTGGTTTTATAAGACTTTTGATGGAAAACAAGTGATTTGGTAAGAAATGAGTAACATGTTTTCAAAAGGAGAGTTAATCGGATTAATGCCATGACAGCGTTATTGGGAGAATGAATTTTTGCAGCCCCTGGTAGAAGATCGAATGGTTCGACTCGCGTAGTTTGTATTACGCATTGAAAGGGCTTTGAAACGACGCTACGTGCGAAATCCCAGGGTTAACCGAAGAAATAAATTGGAGAAGAAAGCAAGTTGCTAAGAAGAAGCCATGACAAATTGCAGAGTGTGTTGCAATTCTAGGTTTAATCGCGACAAACTGCATGACTACCATGGATTACAACATGGCTGTTTTCTTCTTCAAAAGCATTAGGAGTCATAACTTGTCGTTGCTTGAGATTTGGGCGTGTAAGGTGTCGTTAGAAATCTATTTGAATGTAGAATGCAATCATGGGTGGAGTTGAATAATTTGATATTCCAAATGGTACAAAAAAATTAATCTTCCCAATGACGTCTTTGTGAGGCAACGGGTGCGATTCTTTATTTTGGAAACATATTTGCTTATTTGCTTGTCAAATCACTTGCTTTTGCATTAAATTCCTCTGAAAACCCGAGTTTAAAAGAAATGTTATAGGTTTTATATGAATATGGATATAAAATTAATAATAGTTGCTGTAAATCCTTAAGAAGAAAAATGATGAGAGATAATGATTGTATATTAACAAGAGCATCATTCGATAAATATTATTTTAATATCAAATAGTAAATTTTTTAAATATTACTATTTATACATACTATATCATAATTAATATAATTATTGTAAAACCCGGGAAAATTCTAATTTTATGAAAAATGGTATAATGGTAATTTCGATTGTCAAAATTTTTCTAGATCTCGGATGATGGCTTGGACTTCTGGGTTGGAATCGTCTCATGAAATCTAGCTATCATGTTGAATTCTTGAATTAGAGACGGTTGGAATTTCACGTTTTTCAAGGCGCTTAAGTGTCGGATGCCGTATGACGACGAAAGGCGTGTGATGTGACAAAGTCGCTCTTACGTATGCGTGTGACATATTCGTGATTAGTGAGATGATAGAGATGAATGGTTTAGATTGAGCCATGTGTCAAAAATCAAAACTAAAGGACAAAATGAGGATTAATTAAAAAGAGTAAGTGGATAAGACAAAAGAAGAAATAGTTTTCTTCTTCCCCATTTTGGAAAAAGAAAATGTGCAGTAGGTGTGGGTTCAGTTTAGAGAGAAATAGTGACCTGGGTTCCCTGACGGTCGGATGAGTCGGTTCTCGATGGAGCAAGAAACAAAGTTATTTACTCTTGTGTGAAGAATTTCTGGCGTGGGCTGTACGATTTTGTGGAGTTAGAGCAACTCCAAGAGGTAGGGATCTTTTCCTACTTGGTTTATTATTTGGCCAAGAGCCATTTTAATGGATGAGGATTTATTGGGGCTTGGATGACCGTGTTTTCGGTCTTAAAATCTTTGAACTGAGTGGAGAAAATCCTTGTGTGTGGCTAGTGAGCGGTGTTGACCACTAGGGTTACGCACTTTTCACCGAGATTGGTTGTGTGATTTTGTGTTGTTGGGTGATTGATATGAATTGCTTAGTTGTTATTAGCCCATGTAGGCTAATTTTGGTGTTATTGATTATGAATTGAATAACATGAATTATGTGATTAATTTTTTTAATATATACATGTAAAATATATATTAACATGAATTGTTTGGAAATGGCATAATGTGCATTCCATATGCACTTGGGCACCCTAGATGGTAGGTGTGAGTCGTGACGTGAAAGAAATTGAAAAGAAAAGGAAAAGCGGTTGTGAAGGAATTTCAAGGAAGATTTTTCGAAGAATTGCCTTGGAGAGTGGTAGTTCATCTCGGAGGCGGACCCATGACCGTTCGGAAAAATTATCCAGCAATCCGCCTCGAAGGATAGTCTAATACATTTACCGAAACTCGGTAGTATGTTTTCACGAACAAAAATATTTTGTTTTGAAAACTGTATTTTGCTCGCATTTGGCTTAGGCTTGTGTGAGGGAGTCGGTGAGGACTCGAGACATGGGATTGGGCATGTAGACATTCAAGTAGGATCATGTATTTGCTTGAGTGTGTTTGGTTGCCATGACATGTGCACTTAGGTGAGGAGTAACCCATGTAGGAGATTATCGCCTCTGCGGACGTTCTTCAGCCTGCAATCGAGGATCATTATTTGGTCTGAGGGTGTACTGGGAGGACGGCAGCTCACTAGCGACCGATTTTAGAAAGAAAGTAGGATTGTGGCTTTGGTATTCATTTGTATAACATATGTTAAAACTCCCCTAAGTACATTATATGTTTGGTTAAAACAATATAATAACTCTTGAACTATTGTTATACAATTGATGTATTCTTGATGATTATTGATGTA
Source organism: Tetrastigma voinierianum (assembly GCA_016808115.1). Classification (NCBI taxonomy): domain Eukaryota; kingdom Viridiplantae; phylum Streptophyta; class Magnoliopsida; order Vitales; family Vitaceae; genus Tetrastigma; species Tetrastigma voinierianum. The sequence goes on from JAEQBH010008832.1 coordinate 39,890, forward strand.
TGGGCCCAAGTGGCCGGTTTTACTCATGTATGGGTCTCATGACATGAGACACGGGTGTCAAATTAGGTTGGCCGGTGGTTGAGACACCCGGGTTAGGGCGTCACGACTTAAGTATCGAGCTTAGGTTTATAAATACACAGAGCTTAATGTTGGAATCTTTGAGTATAGGCTAGTATCAATAAGTTAGGTATACGATTACCTAGGACTTGGTGGGCACGGATTAGATCATGCATCCACTGTGCATTTGATGAATTGTGTGCATCTTGATGTGTGATTATGAGTGAAATTGTGTGCTTAGATAAATAGCACATAGGAAAAAAAAAAAAAGAAATGTTGAATACTAGGGTTAGTGTGAGAACAAGTTGTTTGAGAAATTTTGGACAGAGTGGTCCATAATTAAATAAAAAGAAAATGATGAGAATAAATTTTTTTTTTCTGAGGTTTTACAATGTGTAAAACTGGAAAAAAAAATGAATAAAATAAATTTTAATGAATTTATTTGGTTCTCTTGAGAACATGAATATATATATATATATATATATATATATATATATATATATATATATATATATATATATATATATATATATATATATATATATATATATTTTATTTTTATTTTATTATTTTTTTTTTTTTGTGGTCTTGCAGTAGTTGGAATAAAGGAAAAAAAAATGAGTGAAAAAAAAGAAAGAAAAAAGGGTTTCTGGCATATGGGTGGGCTACTGCCCATTTCCCAGTCTTGGTCACGATACAGTACATTGTATCGTGACACGATCTAGAGCACCCGGTACGATCGCGATTGGCCCGGAGTGCGTCTTTGGGGCCCGTATGACGAGGGTTGCGATCTGACCAGCCATGCACCGCGATCTGGCTGCGACAACGCCGGCTGCGGCGCGGCGGTAACGCGGCGCTACGCGTAGCAGCCCGTGGGGTGGTCGCAATACAATGGTTTGTAGCCATTGGTGAGGCGATCTTTGGTGTCGCGATCACGACGCGACAAAGGCTGCGATACAAGCGCTCACGACTGCGGCGATGTGCGTTGCGACGCGAACTCTGACCGCGACATTGTGCCGCGGAACCGCGGTCGTATCTTGTGACATGGGCCTCACAGTCCGCGATACAATTTGTATCGCTGACGGCAATGTCTGACCCGGGAGGCGGCTGCGACACGACACCGGGCGCGCGATACGGCTCTGCAGTACGACACGGCCCGGTAGCGGCCCATCGCGCTAGTCTGGGCGGTGCACATGCAACTGGGCCCCTTAGGTGTGCATCCTGTGCATGACCCGGTTTTGTTTCAGGCTTTCTTTGTTTTGAGTCACTGTTTGAATCACTGTTCATGAGCATTGTTCATGAGCACTGTTCACGAGGTTTAAAAAAATTTTTTTTTATAAAATAAAATGAAATAAAATAAAATAAAAATTTTTTTTGGTTAATTATGATTTAATATATGAACTTATTGTCTTGCATTACCTGTGAATGCATGGACGTGTATGAAATGTTTTAGTATGTAAATAGTGTCTCGAAATTGTGTTTACACCTTAGAATCTTGCATTGAATCTTAACTTGCCATTTGACATGTGTAGATGACTAGTCAAGAGGGCAGGGCGTAGGTCGATCCAGTGCGGTCGAGCACCCTGATGTTGACCCGTGAGGCTTTGTTGAGGTACATGCAAGGATCTGTGTTCTTTACTTCATACATAGGATAGTGCGGGTAGCGGGGAGAATGGTAACCTCCAGGAGGTTCGAGGCACGTCATCCTCCAGATATTCCTGAGGAGAATCAGATGGTGACCAGACCATTGGTTCCATGCGGTCGAGAAGGTGTTAGAGGCTATGATTACCTCCGACATGACCCGGGATCGGTGGCCGCCGTTGACTGGGGTTGAGGCCCCAGTATGGTGGAATTTGGCGAGTACTCTAGAGATCTAGAGCGATGACATGGGCGAGTTCCATGATCTTTTCATGGGCGAAGTATTTCTCGGACCTTGCTCGTCACGAAGCTCGGGAGTTCTTAGAGTTGGAAGCGGGGGACTATGGCCAAGTGTGGGTATGTGTGGTACAGATTCACGAAGCTAGCCGGGTTTCTTTGATGACTACGTGGCCACGGACATGGCGAAGAATGGGGAGATGAGAATGGGCTAAAGTTGTCCGTTGAGCTGGATGTAGGACTTAAGCCTACAAGACATAGGATCCATGGTTGGGACAACCTTGACCATAGAGAGAGATCGAGGATGCTTGGAGCACTCTGGATGCGGGTGTTAGTAGCAGAGGAAAAGAGTTAGTCTTAACTCGGTTCGGGAAAGAAGTAGGCGCTTTTATTCAGTGGAGTTCAGGTAGTAGCCATCAGGACGAGGGACGAGATCAGGAGTTGCTAATGATCGAAATTTGGCGGATGGTGTGCTACCATTGCCCGGCGCCGGATATGAGGAGGGATTGCCCCCAGAGACAGGGATCTTAAGTTTCGGGACAGCGTAGTCCCAGTCAGCGGTGGGACAGGAGAGGATACAGTTTATTCCTCCACACCTTAGTATGGGGTTAGAGACGGTTTAGGTCTCGGGGGTACGCACGGGGCACCTTTCGTTACGGAGTAGACGGAGAGCGGGTTATGGGACGGGCGGGGGCGAGGCCTGAGCGGGGACGTCGGGGGTTTAGGAAGATGTCTGCGCCATCCTGCCGGTTGAGTCGACATATCGACCAATTATCGAGTCGTTTTGCTATCACTTTATGGGCAAAGGTGATGACTGATTATGGTGCTTCACATTCATTTATCGCCGCATCAATTGTGATAGAGTTGGGCATAGAGGTTAAGGCCTTAGAGGAGCCTTTGTACGTGAGTTCTCCCCTAGGGATTAGGGCGAGGATAGGGATGATATGTCGTGGTTGCGAGTTAGAGATCTCGGGGATTCTACTCACAATGGACCTGAGGGTCATGGACATGTCAGAGTTTGACGTCATCCTGGGGATGGATTGGCTGACAGCTTACAGAGTCGTCATCGATTATGAGCGTAGGAGGGTTACCGCCTACATGCAAGACGGTACTCGTGTTGTATTTCGAGACCGAAGCTTGACATTTTGCCCCCAGACGGTGTAGTCAGTGTCATGGACGGTTGGGCGGAGGTTAATAACAAGCCTTACCTTAGAGGACGAGTGAGACCAGGACTTAGATCACAGCAGGTTGTTTGCGAGTATGAGAATGTTTTAGGATGAGCTCTGCAGGGATTGCCTCAATAGAGGAGTTTGTAACTTAAAGTATTGAATTACACCACAGTACTTCACCCCATCTCTATGACTCGCATAGGATGGCGCGGTTGAGTTGCGGAACTTCCCGAGTCCCGGCTAAGCTCTTTGGACAAGAAGTTTCATTAGTAGAGCACTTCTGCCATGGGGCGCTCCGGTTATTTGCGAAGAAGAAGGAGCCAGACCCTTCGTGCATTGATTACATGCGGGTTGAACGGGGTACGATTAAGAATCGGTACCGGTAGGATTGGCGGTTGTTTGATCGAGTTGAGAGGAGCGAGTCTACTCGAGGCGGATCTTATGCTGGTTACCATTAGGCGGGGTTAGGGGGCGGATATCCCTAAGAGCGGCGTTCGGGGCGTTATGGGCACTTGAGTTTATGGTGATGCCCTTTGGTTTGCAGATGCGCGGCGACATTCATGAACCTCATCGTAGGGTATTCCAACCCTATGCGGATCGGTTGTCGTGGTCTTCGTGGATGACATTTGATATACTCCTAGTCGAATTAGAACATGAGAGGATCACTTGAGGATCGTTTATAGTTCTTTGAGAGATCATCAATGTAAGCGAGTTCGATGAGATGCGAGTTTGGCTTACTAAGGTGAGATTTTTGGGACACGTGGTGTCGGCATCAGGCGTGTCAATGGACCCAGAGAAGGTCGAGGCCGTGATGAGTTGGGAGAGGCCGAAGTTAGTCTTCGAGATACGTAGTTTCTTGGGATTGGCTGGGTATTACAGGAGATTCATTGAGGATTTCTCCCGATTAGTGACACCTATGAAGAGATTGACCCGGAAGGAGGTCAAGTTTGATTCAGGATATTGCCGTCTGCGGGGAGGCATTCCGAGTTGAAGAGGAGGCTTACCCTATTTTGCTCCTATCTTGATAGTCTCCGGATAGAGAACAGGGGTACACGGTGTATTGTGATGCCTCGAGGCGGGCCAGGATGTGTTTGATGCGTCCAAGGGAGGTAGTAGCTTATGGTTCCGTCGGTTGAATCATGAAGCGAGAATTACCCGCATATGATATGGAGTTGGCGGCCGTAGTCTTCGCCTTGAAGATTTGGTGCCATTACTTATATGGTGAGCAGTTTGAGGAGTACTCAGACAACAAAAGTCTGAAGTATATTTTCACGCAGTGGGACCTCAATATGAGGTAGCGTAGATGGATGGAGTTCCTAGAGGATTATGACTTCACTTTGCATTACCATCCTGGTAAGGCAAATGTGGTGGTTGATGCGCTCAGTCGGAAGTCACGGGGAGCATTGGCTAGTATAACTTCACGGGAATGGCGGATGCTCGGGAGCGTGGGGCAGGTTTGGAGTTCCTGATCTGTGACGAGGCTTAAATTACCGTTAGGGAGTTTAGTAGCTGCTTGTCTACGTGAAGCGAGTGATTGAGTCCCCAGAGCGGACGGAGATGAATAATCCCGTCGGGGACCAGAATACCGATCGGGTATAGGTGACGAGAATTTGGGCTGATCCACACGGATGGTAGTCTTAGGAGTATAGAGGACGGTTAGTGGTTCCACAGTTGGCCAGGTTGAGAGAAGATTCTCGGGGAGTTTCATTGCTCGATTCTTAGTGCATCAAGTGAAGCGCGAAGATGTGCCGAGATCGCCGTTGCCCGGTACTCTTTGGAGGCGGGATGAAGAGACACGTGGGGACTTTGTTTGATGTCTCCGCGTGTCCAGCGGGTTAAGGTTGAGCAGGAAGCGGCGGGGCTGCCCGGCCATTGGAGGTAGGCGGAATTAGGTGGGAAGAGCGCATCCGATGGATTTGTGACCCGCACCCTGATTACCGCGGGACATGATGCGGTATGGGTGATAGTGGACCGACTCACGAAGTTGGCACATTTTCTAGCCGTGCGGATGACCTTCACATTGGAGAGATTTTGTATGTTGGTTGTACATTCGAGAGATAGTCCGGCTACATGGAGTACCGGTATCCATAGTGTGGGATAGGGCCGAGGTTTCACGAGGCGCACTTTTGGAGGAGTTTCCAAAGGTATGGGCATCTGGCGACCATGATCTGACTTTCACCCATAGACGGATGGTCGGTCGGAGAGGACCATACGGGTGTTAGAGGGACATCTTTGCGAGCATAAGTGGGATCATAAGAGTAGTTGGGAAGAGCACTTGCCCTTAGTGGAATTCGCCTACAACAACAGTTATTAGGCGAGTATACAGATGGAACCATATGAGGCGTTGTATGGGAGGCCATGTAGATCACCGATATGTCGGACCGAGGTAGGAGAGAGCTCCATCACTGGTCCTGATATGATTAGGGGCACCTCAGAAGGTAGGCTTGATCACGACAAACGTCTTCTCATGGCTCGCCGTGAAGAGCTATCGCGTGTGCGGCGTCGACCCTTAGAGTTCGGGTTGGAGATCCGCGTCTTCTTGAAGGTGATGCCTAAGAGAGGTGGTCGGGGACTGACAGCGTGGGAAGCTATCGTAGGGTTCATTAGGCCCTTCGAAGTACTCGAGGGTAGGCAGCGTAGCGTACGGTTGGATTCTTTCTTTCGTGTCGAATTGTCAGGGTATTTGTGTGTCCATGCTCTGCAGGTGCACTCGGATCAGGCTCATGTAGTGGATTGAGGAGATTGAGGTTGACATAGATGGGTTGGAGGACGGTGTGTATGGTCGTAGGGATCAGGTTTTGCGGCATTGAGACCGTTGAGGTAGTGAATATGACAGTGGGTGGAGGAGTTAACGTGGGAACCACGAAGACACGATCACGAGCCACTGTCGCCTGTTAATTTAGGGATGAAGGTACATGATTAAGTCGTTTAATACTTAAATGGTAGTTTACATGCACATGGTATAGTGCCGTTTATTATCATGTGAGTTGTTGTGATTATGCAAGAATTTGGAATAGGAATTCTTTTAAGGAGGAGAATGTAAAACACAGGAGAAATTCTAATTTGCGCAAAAAGTAAAATGGTAATTTCGATTCAATCGAAATTTTCTAGATCTCGGATGACAAAATAGACTTCACCGTTGGAATCGTCTACATGAATACAAAACTCTGGCGTCGAATTTAGTCGAATTAGAGATGATCGAATTTCACGTTTTCAAGGCCTTAGGGTGTCGGGTCTTGGTATGGCTTGGCTGTGAAAGACATGTGGTGTGACAAAAGTCACCTACTACATGTACCCATGTGACACATGTTGCATGATTAGTGAGATTATGGAGATGGATGACTTAGATTAAGCCATGTCAAAAATCAAAACTAAAGGACAAAATGGGGATTAATTGAAAAGAGTAAGTGAATAAGACAAAAGAAGAAATAGTCTTCTTCTTCCCCATTTTGGCAAAAGAAAACGTGCAGTAGGTGTGGGTTTCAGATTTTAGAGAGAGAAAGAGTGACTTCCCTCTAGATTTCCCGGCGTTCGGATCGTCGGTTCTCGACAGAGTAAGAAGCAAAGTTGTTCTACGCGGCAGGTGCTACGCGTGGACACCGATTTTGTGGAGTTAGAAACTCAAGAGGTAGGGATCTTTTCTACTTGGTTTATTCTTTGGCTAAAGTCATTTTAATGGATGAGAGGATTTGTTGGGATTACGGATGGCCGTGTTTCGATCTTAAAATCTTTGAGCCAGAGTGGAGAAAATCCACCCATTGTGTGTGGTCGTGGCTTGATCTCTTGACCACAGGGTTCCGCTGTTCCGCGGATTGTTGTGTGATTTTTGTGTTGTTGGGTGATTCAATATGAATTGCTTGGATTGTTATTAGCCCGTGTGTCTTCATTTTGGTGTTATTGATTATGAATTGAATAATGAATTATGTGAATTAATTTTGTTAATATATACATGTAAAATATATTAGTAGATTGTTTGGAAATGACGTAATGTTCAACTATCTTATTTAGGACACCTTAGATGGTAGGTGTGAGTGCATGACATGAAAGAAATTGAAAGAAAAAGGAAAACCGTTGTGAAAGGAATTTCAAGGAAGACTTTCCGAAGAATTGCCTTGGAGAGTGGTCCAACAGTTCATCTTGGAGGCGGACCCATAGGTTTATTCGAAAAAAATTATCCAAGTGATTAAGCAGGTAGTCACGATATATTTCTAGAGAGCTTCGGTAGTGTGTTTTCCACGAGCAAATATTTTGTTTTGAAAGCGTATTTCTTCGCATTTGGCTTAGACATGTGTGAGAGTCGGTGAGGACTACGAGATATAGGATTGAGCATGTAAACATTCAAGTAGGATCATGTATTTAGCAGGTATGTTTGGTTACCATGACATGTACTTAGGTGGGAGTAGCCCATGTAGGAGATTATCGGCTCTTAGGCGTTTCACCTGGCTGGGATATTATTTCGGTGCGGGGAGTGTACAGGAGGACGACGCTCGCTAGAGGCCGCGTTTTAGAAGAAAGCCGGATTGTGGCTTTGATATTTATTTGTATAACATGTATTAAAACTCTAAATTTTGATATATGTTTTTGGTTAGAAATGTGTAATAACTCTTGAGCCCCAGATATATAATTGATGTATTCTTTACCAATTATTGATGTAAGTACAGTGGCTAGTTTTTACTCATGTATGGGTCTCATGACGCCAGAACACGGAGTATTCATAGGATTAATGGTGGTCAACGGAACCCCTGATTAGGCGTACAATTATTTTATATAATAAATTATATAAAACAAATTTTATAATATATATATATATATATATATATATATATATATATATATATATATATATATAATTTTTAAACATTTTTAAAATTGTTCCATAATCATAAAAATAATTATTTTAAAGTTTTATTAATAAAAATGTTTACACAAGTTATTCATTAATTTAAATATTTTTGTAAATATTTTAAATGTTCATAAGAATCATGATGTAGCAAATCGAATAAACACGGAAGTTTTATTTTAAAATATTTATAAGTTTTATTTTTATTTCACAAGTTTTATCCAGTTGTGTATTATCATTTTAAAATACAAAATCATGGAATGTTCAATGGATTTTTGCATGAAGATCGATTATGACCTGCAAGTTTGCATCGAGAACAAGAATATATATAAATCATAACCCACACGCATCCAAATTATAACCAATTCAGTAAATAAGAAACTCTTATTTCATATATAAACTAAAGCATATAAATACATACAAATATAAATATATATCAATGAGTCTCACAAGGTGGAGTCTTTATATTTCGCTTAGGACATCGCCTAGAATACACATCTAGTTGATCTATAGGGTCCCGAGCAATCTCAAATGGAGTTGATGGATGAAGTACTCGACGTGTACATGGAGTGTGAGGTCGCTTAGGTGGAAGTGCACCCAACTCTGATACAAGGTCAACTATGGTCTCATCGATCTCATCGATGGGAAGCAATGTAGGGGATGGTAAACTCGGAGATGATAAGGTGATATCTACTGCCATGAAAGCTGGCTCTGATGACATCGAAGATGGTAAAAATGTGGTCTGTAAAGGGGGAGATGTGGGTGATAATGGTGGGATGACATGTGGAGCGGAAGTCTCGACTAATGTGTAAGTCTGTGGGGGTATAAAAGTAGCGGGTGATGGGTAAGTGTGACTGACTCGGCACACGGTGTCAGCAGGAGTGTCATTTTTTCTTGTTTACTATAAACTTTTAAAGCTTTAAGAGCACATTACGTTCATTATAATGTTAAACTTATTTAACTTACATAGTATAATGCATGCTGACCGGATTACAAAATGCGCCACAAACTCTATATATGGAAGTGTTCAACATTTACAATGGCCATTGCTTACAAAGAAACAAAATACACATATCGCATTAGACGAATGGTCTTTCGGTGGGTACCTAGTGATGTGTTGACTTTGATTCTTGCGTCACGGATTGTCACAATCCTCGATTTCCTCTTTTGTACCTGCATGGATGAAACACTGTGCTAAACATAACCCAGGTGGAAATATTCTCGTGGACGACCAGCAATAAGGATCATCTCGGAAAGAATTGTATGTACCTAAAGGTCTTATCATTAATACCGGTGATCTACATTTGTATGACCAAAATGGGACGTTATAATGGTCAAAAGCAGGATCTATGTTATCGACCTAAGCGAGTGCCGATATCCTATAAAGTATCGTAGCAAGCTGTATTCCTATATGCATGCCTATCTATCCAACTACGGTCCTAAGCGAGCAATGTCGGTTTATTATGTTTTCTTAACGTCTTCGGGTATTAGAAAAAAGATATCTCATATATGAATAACTATTGATATCATGTATACTTATGAGATATTCATTATCAAATAATCTTTTATAAACATTTAACTGTACTTTTTCATATAACAAAATATTTATATAACCTTTATACAATTTCAATTTCCATAACCAATTCTGATTGAACAATGCAAGGCAGTTCCCAAGTCCATTTTCGACTACAATTTTGACCACATATGGGATTGTTGAAAGTGATCTTCTTGTAATATACCCTTATGTCTTAAGTTTCTTATGGTTCAAACATCATGTAATTTGGACTTTTTAATTTGGGACATATGGTACAAGCTTATTCCGGCTGCTCTAGAAAATTCTCATGAACTGAAATGCGGAATTGTATTCTATGTTGAAATTTTATGGGAACATTAGAGACATAAAGTTGATCATACTTTCTTCATAAAAAGTTGTTCTCCCGGATGTCTGGTTGTACAAATTTAAATCATCTCATTGGATGAGTATAACTCAAGTTATGATTTAAACAACTAGAATTCTCAGTTTAGGGATTTGTTATGGACAGCAATTCAAAGGACCGAATTATTACTTGTGGCCAATTTTAAGGTCACGATGGGGTCCAAATTTGGATATACTTATTTCATGAAGATTTGTTCTTTTAGAAGTCTAGTTATCCAAATATTTGAATAACTCATTTGGATTAATTTAAAGCTCAACATGGCCTAAATGCAAAACTTTTCAAAACCTAAAGCGTATCGAGAATTGAACGAATTGAACCGAAATTGACTAGAAAACGAGCCTCGCTTTGGTGAATTTACGGGTCTAATGGGAATCCCAAATTGGATACACTTATTTACCAGGAGATTTGTTCTCCTAGAAGTCTAGTTTACCTAAAAATTTGAATCACTCAATTTGGATGAGTGATGACTAAGTTATGGCAAAACAAAAACATGGGTTTAAAAAAAAAGGACAGCATCTCCCCTAAAACCCAACATTTTCTCTATACAAATTTTTCCTCCATTGAGAACCACAACCAAACCAAACCTTCATTCAAACAAGGATTCTACGAAAAATTATTCCAAACCCCAAACAAGTATCCATACAAAAAAAAGAAATTTATACAGAATCTATACAAAGTCATGGTTCTAACAAATTCCATACCTTAATCTCCTTCTTCTTCCTTTGTCTTCTTCTCTTTCTTTTCTTTTCTCTTATCTTCTCCTCTCCTCTCTTCTCTTCCCGTTTGCCCTAGCCAAGACAAAGCAAAAATGAGTTTATCTTAAAGCCATGTTTGGCTTTATCAAAATTAACTTACTTTTTACTTTTGCTATTTGTTGTTTCTTTCTTACTAATTGCAATCTAACTTATCAAAATCCTACTTTGGCATATTATCTTCTTGTATTATGACCCTTGGGTCCCTAATTGGTAAATTATTAATTTACCCTTAACTCTTGTATTAATTATGGATTTTTCTTATTTTATTTTTAGCATTATTTTATTTGATAAATTTGCTGTTCCTTACAAACATGTTTCTGTGTCGAGGTATAATTTGGGGTATTATAGTAAGTATGGGGCGTATGGAAGTGCTCGGGTGATGGGTAAGTATGGAAAGGGGTGTGATCATGGGGTGCAAATATGGGAGTGGGTGATAACGGTGGCAATGTCGGCTCAGGTGTACCACGACCTCCCTCACCATCTCAACTACAACCTCGCCAACCATCTCGACCACAACCTCGCCCACCATCTCGACCACGACCTCGCCGATCAACTCTCCCTCTCCCTCTCCCTTTACCTCGAAAGGGCTGCATATGAACTGGAGTGGATGACATCGGAGGTCTAATGGATGGTCCACGTGAAGTAGATGCCTCTGGGTAAGTGTCTGGCGATCACGTGCTCCTCTCCATTACATTTTAACTTGATCTAACAATATGATGTAAGTAGTACACCAATCTTGTGGCTTCAGCCATAGCGATCGACTAGCTATGTCGGCTAGAGGCGAATTTAAAGAACCGACAGACAATTATAAATAACAATCAATGATTAAATATGAAAAACACTTTAGAATCACAAGACTCTAACTTACCAAATTTTGAGTAGTACAGGCTATAATATGGTACCTCATATCATCCTTATGGAGTGGTGGTGTCATAAAATGTCGTGTAATACAACAATACCACTGCATATATGGATCATGATCATGTCACATCATAGAAGTGCGTTGACAATCCTCTTTGCTTGCGTATCCAGCTAAGACGCGTGGGCATGATATGTCACCTAATCTCTCCGAAGCTGTCAACGTGCATCCACTCTATGTAACTGTTGCTCATAAGAGCAAGATGGAGGTATCTCCTGGTATAGCCCAAACTGCAAGACTCGCTTTGGACGATGTCACTTAATAGTCCTAAAACATATAAGCGATGATATTGTTCGCCAAATCTCCTGATTAGCTAAGCAGATATTTGGTAGCTGGTCAACCAACCCTCCTACGTATGACTGCTATAAGATCTACAAATTTACATTTTACGTGAATAACATTGATGTGAATATGAATCAAATTACTATAGAACCATCTACATTTACATATACCATTACACGATTGAAATTGCCATCTAGTTGATGCCCGATATGGGTACATAGGATGGGTTATGCGCGTGTCAAAGAAGGCGCATCTCCACCTACAATCCAATAGAAGAGCTGGCTTTGGCTCAGTCATAGCCTCAGCCGGTAATCCATCGTGGGCACCCTCAACTACGTCTCTATCAACGACATCGGTGTCGTCATCATGTAAGGCATGGCCAGGTGGAGTGTTGGATGTGTTCTTGGTACCCAATCAGGTGCCAGCATGAAGTCTCCTCGAGACCCAGTACAGACAAAAAAAAAAGGTAAGCAAACTAATGATGTGATGTGTATATATGTAATAAAATAAAGTTATGGATACCTATAATAGTGAAATACAACCGCTAATACCGCGTCTATAACCCAAGTTAGTTGGGCATAACTCTCAGTATAATTAGTATGTGCTCCATACTGACTATATGCCACAATCGTCAAATCTGTTGCTTAGTGGGAGAAAGCACAAATGGACATACACTCCCTTCTTGTCCTAACAGAAGGATCCATGATTAGATAGTTATAAGATGAAACCAAGCGCACTTCACTCTAAGTGATCTAATTGAGTGTTGAGGGTGGATATGGCCCGGTCACGCTAACCACCCGTATGGAGATAGCGGCTCTTTTGAGAGCATCAACGGGTGGGATGACCTGACGAGCTCACAACACTCTGCGCTGGGAGGAAACTCATGTCCGGTGGCTGGCGGTCCGTGGATCACAGACGGGATGATAGCGCATCCTGTAACATGATCGTCATCTCTCCGATTGTGTCTTAGGCCGCCATTTCTCAACGGGACTAGTAATGAGTGGCTAATCGATCATGATGTGGTCCATGCGGTATATGCCATAGAATCCCGAGCGGATCAAGTATGGACGATGCCCAGATCATCCTCACATGCGATGAAACATCTGCTTTGGGAGGTGGTGCTGAACTCTGATAACTTGAAATCAATTTTAGAATTGATTATATCTACATTACACAAACGATATGTAAGAGTAGTTGATATTTAATAAAATACATACCTGCTCCATATCTACTAAATGCGACATATGTTTGTCTTGCAATACCAAGATAGATGGATATGAAGATGCGCATCATGAAGCAAAAGACTCATAACTGTTACAGATAATACGAAATGATATAATTATTAGCAAAAAAACATTAAGATCTTGATATCATAGTCATGAATAAAATTATTAAAGCGATGAACAAAAAAAAAAAACCACGTTGCCAAGAATGATGGCTCTTTTACTTAAATAATTTTACTATTTTATAATCTAAATAACGACATTACATAAGTCTTATACAAACATGACAGACAATTGCCTTACAAAAAAAAAAAAAAAAAAACAATGAGTTACATCACATCTTTCACTAAACTTGATTCCTATTCTTACAGCGATTACATTTGGTTGTTTTGCATAACCCGCATGTGATAAGTAGTTTTCACATACTAGCGTCAGTTAGTGTAAACAGGTTGAGTTTAAAAAAAAAAAAGGACGTCCATTGCCTATGCGTTTCATTGACTGAGAAGGTACACTCGTAGATTTACCATCATAAAGGCCACTCATCTTCATTGAATATGGAATGAAACAAACTGCTCAGTATCTGTCCTGATTGTATAATGTAGTAGCTTTGAACAAATCAACAAATAATGTGAAATACTTCGCATGCTCTTCAGTGGCTACATGGAAATCCATATATAAGTGTCTTACTCACCGTGTACCTTTTTGGTCATGTGGTTGGCGCTATGTTCGACCACTCCTTGACGACATGAAATCCGATCCTTTGGATGTGGTCGTAAAGAGACAATTTCCATTAATCAGCCTTAACCACCAGGGCCTTAATTTGAGCATCGGCCTTAAGGAGTGTATTGCTCATTTGATGCGATTTGTTAACACACCTTATTCCTTCTTGCAACAAAGTAACTATTAAAGCGGAAAAATCATCCAAATGAACTATCTGATTATTGGTAAACTCACGAGCTCTTTTAAGAACAACTGTTTAATACCTTAGACATGTTGGTAGTCATTATCCGTATCTTTGACCTCCATCATGTTGAAAGTGCCCATAATATCTCGAGAGATTTACCTCGAACCATTGTTGTGCTTTGAATTAATTCTCCCAATTGTAGCCCTTATGCTTATTAATTTGCGTTGTTTAGTCGCTAAAACAACCAGTAATACCAAATTCTTCAAGAGTTTATCTTTAGACGAGTCATAAAATTGCTTGAAAGATGGCGCAAATCTTGAATGTGACGGGTGATTCAGCCCGACCCGAGATGAGGATCACTCATTCTTGCCATAATACACGGATAATACGTATACCATAACACAGTGTCATCCGTTGAGTTACTGCATTTCGATACATGCAAGGCCATTAGAAGTAGCTATCAATATTCCTACGCATTACGTAATAAGAAAATGTTAATGGAAACAGCAGTTATTTCCATCACACCCCATGGTAATCATTAACTTGCCTTATACTTCCCCATACAAATGTATTTTCCGTAATACGCCCGCTCGCGGGGCGACAATGTTCGAACCACCATGTAATAGATAGCTTCAATGAGTGACGGGTTAGAAATATACTTAGTATTTGGCATATTACTATAAAATGTTTTCCGAGTTTGCAACACATCGAGATGTGCTTGCTCTAGAGCTAGACAAGCGTGGCGACTACGTATATGATTGACAAAGTCATCAAATAAGTGTCTAAGTGCTTTATACTTTCCATCAAACGTCTTTTTGTATGAAATTTCATATCCCCATTTCTATCACAGTTACTTGAATAGAAGCTACAGAAAAAGTGAATTGTACCTTAATAATTGCCTCGATATGAGTAGCAACCAAGTTTGAGTCCAATTGATGATGGTCCCGATTCAAGTAAGGATTGACACAAATATGTGACCCTTTATACTTATTGATAACAAATAAACAAGTATCTTTCATAAGCATGACACGAAGCTTCCATGAACATTATTGTTCCTCAGTCTTCTTTATTCTTAAAACTATCTTAAACTATAATTTTTTTGAGGATGTAACAGCCCTGACTCTTGGTGTGCTTTAATTGAGCAAATCTTTGTAGTCTCACCAAAGTAGATTTGGAATTAAAACTGGCGACTCTGAATTCTCCACTTAGTATTTGGTTGTATGCTTCGCCCACATGGAGTCGATAACTTGAAATAGCATTAATAAAGTTTTCCACATTTTCAAATTGAGGTGGTGCTAAGTGATCGCGAACGAGGGGATGACTCATGCGGGTATTCGACATACGGGTTATTTGATACATCATAAGATGCTGCATGCGCAGAAACATATATCCCTTACTCATTCTCCAAAACTTAGTTAAAAGTATGGAAGGATGAAACATGTCCATGAGTTTGAACATCTATGTGGGACCCCGAAAAATCCAGATTCCCTAAAGGAAGGTAAAATTGTAATTTCGGTCAAAATCCGGAATTTTTCTAGATCTCGGATGACAAAACGGACTCCAGTTGAGATAAATCTTCTGCGGAATCTAATACCACGTCGAATTTCATTGGATTAAATTGAGTTT
Organism: Tetrastigma voinierianum; assembly: GCA_016808115.1. Classification (NCBI taxonomy): domain Eukaryota; kingdom Viridiplantae; phylum Streptophyta; class Magnoliopsida; order Vitales; family Vitaceae; genus Tetrastigma; species Tetrastigma voinierianum. The sequence goes on from JAEQBH010008832.1 coordinate 55,477, forward strand.
GATTCTGATTTCCAGGCGTGGGGTGTCGGATGACACATGCTGGCAGTAGGATGCAGTGGCGGGATTAGAGGGCTGCCACGTGGAGGGAGACAAAGTACAGCAATTTGCTGCCTCTAGTGGTTACTGGCACAAGAGGAGATCTGGCTCATTGAGCGCGTGTAAAGTGGGTTGGAGAAATCCCTCGACTAATGAGGGACGAAACTTGTAATTTTAGGAGAAGGCATTCGTCTTAAGCTACGTTCTTGCTTGGCTGGTTGTTTGACGGGCAGTGGCTGGAGATGGGGGTTTTAGAGAGAGAAAGTCTGGCTTCTCTCTAAGATGCAAACAGTGGGACCCAGTCGACGACTTCCGACAGCGAACAAAAGTTGGTGCACCGCGTCGAGGGCTGCGATGAGTACGGTTGGGGAGTTCGACAAACTCAGGAAGGTAGGGAGTTTTCTCCTACTTGTTTTACTTTTTGTAAGGGTCATGTAATGGAGGGATTTGTTGAGGCACGGATGGCCGTGACTTGATTTTCGAATTTGGACCCAGTGAATAAATCACTTAATTGTCGTTTAGACGATCCTGGTTGTTCGTGATTTGTGTGATGTGTGTGGTTGCCATGAGTGAAAAACATGTTGATTGTGAAATTGGCAGGCTATTCCAAGGTGAACCGCCCGGATTGTGCCTTAGCCGTGTGAGTGGTTATGTGTATTATTAGCAAATGCACGATAACATGGTGCATGGAGATTAATTATGTTAATATATGCATGGGTGATATATTAGCATGTGTTGTATGTTTGGTGTGCCATTGCATTGCGCAGGTGGGAGAGTAACCCAGTAGGAAATTCCGCTCTTGGGCTTTGCTCACCCCGTCGTGGGACTATATTTTCAGGTACCGAAGACACACTTGGGGATGGGACATCAAGGACCTTGGCGAAAAATGGCCAAGTGGCCTTATCTTGTATATTTTTAGTAAGTCACAGACGAAAGCCCAGTTTTATAAATTGTAATTAAATACAATTGTAAACAAATGCTTTTTTGTATGAAATATACATTTATGAGCATGACGTGTGACCAGTGGCCATTTTGAACATGTATGGGTCTCATGACGCTGAGACATGTAGATTCAAGCATTTGGTAGTCAGCGGACACCCCGGGTTTGGGGCGTCACAATCTATATCTCCATTAGATTCATCATCACCATCTTCATTAGATTCATCATTAATTTCTTCATCTTCACAGTCTTCATCATCTCCATATACTTCACATCTATCAGTATCAAAATTAAGATGCTCTTGAGCCGACCATATTCTGATTACACTTAACATTATTATTTACTCCAACCAATAAATCTATGTAGGCACCCACATATTGATTTACTTGTGTCTTGACTCAAACGACCTCAATATACAATTCAATTTCCTCCATATCAGTTGTGTTAACTAATTTCAACATTAGGTACACACTATTGCCATCCATATTAGACGAGTTGGGTTCTCTTCCCTTTTGGGGGGGATACACAATTGATGACTAATTTGAACATTTATTTGTCAATGTCTATCATTGAGTATATTATATCACCCAACTGTTCAAACGTGCAATCAACCAGTACATCCAAAGACACAATGATAGCTTTTTTGACATATTTCATATATGTTTTAGTCCTTAGTACTTTTCCATTGTAATAACATATCACGGGAATGGTGGAATCTGACATATTTGACATATACAAAATAGTTCCAATCAGTTAAATAATATGAAGATATAAAGACTATGTATGGAACACGAAAAATGATGGAGGAAAAATTGAAAGGAAAAAGGTAAGGAAAGAAAAAAACAAGGAAAGAAGAACAGAAAGTATACATTTTGTTTCGTGGAAAATTCTAGGAAAAAATATTCATTTCCCTTATTTGGTATTATATAGAAAATTTGAAAATATTTTATTATTTTGAAATCAAAAATTGTTTTTATTAGTAGTGTCATTTTTAATTGTTTGATATATTGATAATATAGGAGACGAATTGTATTTAAAGTGCAACTATTACACAAATAAATCAAATAGGGTAAAGTAATGGATGATATTACCTTGGAAATACACTATACATTTATAAACAACTTTTCGATTAAACCTAAACTATATTTTATTAGTTAACCATGGGAAATAACTTTTTTTGTTACAATATTGAATAAGTTTAAATAAATAAAAACTTATTTACGTGGGATAGAGATTCTTTCTCGTAGTGGCCTTGAGTGGGCCTAGAGTCAACTGATAAAATTATAGTTTAGGATTTAACCAAAAGTTACTCAAAAAGTGCATGTTTTTATTAATTTCATGGAGATAGTGCATTTTAAGGTAATATATATTATTTGGGTTCTATTTTCAAACTCTTATTGGTGCGGAAGTGGTAATGCACAACATAATTCTCCAAACAATATCTAAGTGTTGAGTACACTTACAATAGTTCTTATATATTTTAATATTTTACAGTAAAATATTTTTAAAAAAGCAGACGATAAAGATAAATATTGTAAAACCAGAAAATTCTAATTTTCTGAAAAAGGGTAAAATGGTAATTTCGATCAAAATCGGGATTTTTTCTAGATCTCGAATGATGAAATGGACTTCAGTTGGAATCATCTTGCGAGTAGCTACCGTCGGTTTCGTCGGTGCGAAGACGGTCGAATTTCACGTTTTCAAGGCATCGAGTAGTGCGGGGCCCAGCATGGCGCATTAGAGTGGCCGAAGATGAGACACGTGTCAAGATGTGAAATGATCAAACAATGAGCTCAAGTGATATGGGCTATAGGTGACATGTGGCATCATGTAGATTGGGAAATCCATGGTAGAGGGATGAGAGGATGGAAATCTTAGGCGATGGAAATTGGGCATGGTAAGTAGAGACCCGAGCTCTTGGCCCATCTTAGACCAGTAGTGGGATGGGAGGAAGAAGATAGCGAGAAAAGAAGGAAGAAAAGAGAGGAGTTTTAGAGAGAGAGGCTGCATTCTCTGCAAATTTCCGGCGATCGGATAGGCGATTTCAAATTTGGAACAGGGAGAGTTCATCCCTCACTGACAGAGGCTTTCACATAGAGACCGGAATCGGGGAGTTTCGACAAAATCAAGAGGTAGGTCTTCTCTACTTTGGTGCACTACACCACAAGGGTTGTGTGTGGTGTTTCTGCTAAGGGAATGTTTGGTTGTATTTTGAACCATGAGAAGCTGTCACATTGGGGTAGCACACATTAATTGGACTTTAGAACTGATTTTTGGGTAGGAAATAAAGGTAATTTGGTAGTGATTCTCAGGGTAAATTGTATACACCAAGTAAAACTTGATTTTGACTTTAGTTTTCTGAATCGGACCTCTTTGTAGCCCAGTTATGGTTCTTTTACTGCGAGCAGTCTAATTGGAATTTGTCAGGCTAGGTTCACCATTTTGGTTCACACGGTTGGGTTCGCTCATTTTGGTTACCAGAGTGGTCACCTGCTGGAGTCTGCCCGGCTAGGTCACCCGGCTGGGTCACCGTTGGGTCTGCCGGCCAGGTTCACCGGATGGGTTCCGTCCTTAGGATCATGCATGACCTCCAACTTCGGAAGGTCATAACTTCTTCGTCCGAACTCCGATTTGGGTGTTCTTGGACTCTATGGAAAGCCCATTGAGTCAAGTTTCCAGATGGATGTCTTTGGAGGGCAGTGGGTCCAGATCCGACCGGAAAGGGGCTTTTGGGAAAATAAGGTAGGCTGTCCGGGTAAGGCTGCTTAGTCATGTGTGACCTCCAACTTCGGAAGGTCATAACTTCTTCGTCCAAACTCCATTTCGGGTGTTCTTGGACTCCATGGAAAGCCCATTGAGTCAAGTATCCATCGAGATGTCTTTGGAGGGCAGTGGGTTCTGGATCCGACCGGAAAGGGGCGTTCGGTCAAATGGGTAAGTACATTCGGGTAAAAGGCTACTTAGTTATGTGTGACCTCGACTTCGGAAGGTCATAACTTCTTTGTCCGAACTCCGTTTTGGGTGTTCTTGGACTCCATGGAAAGCCCATTGAGTCATGTTTCCAGACGGATGTCTTTGGAGGGCAGTGGGTGCTGGAGACGGCCAGAAAGGGGGCGTTCGGTGCAAGCAGGTAAATTTGCATGGGTAAAATTTTAGCAATCGTGTGACCTCGACTTCGGAGGAGGTCATAACTTCTTCGTCCAAACTCCATTTAGTGTTCTTGGACTCCATGGAAATCTCATTGAGTCAAGTTTCTGACGGATATCTTGGGAGGGCAGTGGGTCGCCGGAGCCGTCCGGAAAGGGGCTTTTTCGGGCAAGTAAGGTAGAGTTGTCTAGTAAAAATTTTGCTTAGTCGTGTGTGACCTCGACTTGAGGAAGGTCATAACTGCCGTCCGAACTCCGATTTAGGGTGTTCTTAGACTCCATGGAAAGACCATTGGAGTCAAGATTGCAGCCCGTGTTCTTGTGGAGGGACATTGGCCAATCGGGCGGTTAGTGCTGGCAAGTTAGGTTGTATTATTTATGGCTTATGTGAATAACATGCGGTGTGAATATGACATGTTAATGTATCTTTGTATGATATGTGTAACATGGGTTGTTGCATGAGGAGAATTATATGTAATTATAATTGTCCATGGTATGTTGAGAATTTCGTTAATATGCATGCTGCATGCTTGCACTCCATTATGGAATGTTGGATAACATGGTTTGGGAGTATATATAGCTTTAATAAATGCCGAATGATGCATGGATGAATATGCATAAGTATGTGTGCACATATAGTTCTCATTTTACTTCTTCTTAGCACTCATATGCCTCATTTGACATAATGGCATTGCGTGCGAACATCGCATGACATGGGTGTGAATGCATGGTTGGGATCGGCCCTTTTGTGTTAGGTGTTCGATGGAGTGTCGTAGATGCAGCGGTTTGTGGATCGACACTGTGGGTGATTAGTGGGCTCAGTTAGTGGATAGTCCAGAAAATGATTCACACGGTTTTGAAGAAATGAAAATAAATATACGTGTGTTGAAGTAGACAGTGGATGATCCCCCGGGTGAAAGACCCGAATTTTGTGAGTTGGACATGATCACCCAGGCGTTGAAAGCCCATCAAAAAATGTTGGAAAGGTCTTGCGACATCAGGCGATTAGTAATCCCAAAATCAGTGGCCCACAAATACATAAACACACGAAAAATTTGATCAAATCAAATGGACATTGGGGGTTTTCCCAATGGGTTGCAAGTTTTAAAAGGTGCATGGTTGTAAATGAAAATGTTAAAGGTTAAGAAAATTAACTTTGGTTGTCATCGGAGAAAGTAATGATAGTTCACACTGGCATAGGTAGGTGTGAGGGAGTTGGTGAGTGACTCGGGATATGGGCATGATGACATTTCATGCATGACATATGACATTCATGTAGACATTTTACTTGGATGTGTGTTTTCTGTGCAACCATTGCATGTGCACTTAGGTGGGGTGTAACGCCCCAAAAATACCCTATAATATTATAAAAAAAATTATTATATATTAGGGTATAGAATTGGCGAACTTGAGGTATTTTCAAATTATTTAAATGAATATTATAAATAATTATACTAGCTAAGAGCGAATGCAAATATAATACTAAATGAGAATTGGTGCAGGAAATTTACCCAGTGAAAAATGACAAATTTGGAAATGTGAAAATGAGGACCTAAGAGATTGATTATGTAGTTTATATGTCTAAGGAGTGTAAATATAGGAAGTTTTAAGTGCAAATAGGAATAAGTGAGCTAGATTTTCATTTGGCGAGAACTTAACCCAAAAATGCATTTTTGAAACCGGAGTCTTAGAAATGAGATATTTAAAACGAATAGTAGAAAAATGAGAAATGAGACTAAGTGTGAGCCCAGGCTTGTGGCCTTACACTTAAATAAGTGTCTATAAAAGCCAAAAGGTAGTCTTAGAGCTCATTGGGCAAATCCGTTTTGGGGAAGAAGAGAGAGGAGAAAGAAAAGCTAGGTTTTGCAAGAGATCAAGTTTAGGTTGGGTTTGCTTCCCATCTCTTGCTCCCTAAAAGATCAAACAACTTGGAAGAAGATTTGAAGAGGTTGAGGTAGAAATAAGCCCAAACCCTTTGTTCTTTGTGTTTGAGTTAGGAAAACCCCAAATGTGGATAAAGAGTTTTTGTTTTGGTTGTAAATGAGTTTAGAGTTATTGGTGGGTTGTTTTGTGTTGTTGGTTGGGATTGAGGTTTGGATTGGTTTGTATAGTGTTTGTAAAGGGAAAATGTTGTTAATTTTGAAAGGAAATCTTGTCGAAAATTTTGTAAAACCCATAATTCTTGTTTTAGATATAGATTAAGTTTATAATCGTAAAATGAAGTGATTCTAATTGTTAAGAACCATAAGAGATAGGGATACAAATGTATAGAAGGGATCAGGAGAAAATTATAGCTCTAAGGCTCTCAAATATGGGCTTAAAGGTGAGCTCGGGTAGCTCACTGGTTATGCTATGTTTTGGATATTGTTATAGTGTTTTGGCCATAAGTTGAGTTTCACCCATCCAAATTGAGTGATTCAAAATTCTGGGTAAACTAGACTTCTAGGAAATAATTTACTTGAAGGAAGTGTATGCAAATTGTAACCCCAAAGTGCCCAGAAATTTGTCAAAGTTGAGCTATGTGTAAGAATAATTTGATCTGCTTTGCAAATTGGAGTAGTATGGATGTAAATACAATAGCAGGTTCTATTGATCAAATTGGATGATTCAATTGGAGAAGAAACAGAACCATATATTCAAGTAGTGAAGGGCCATTACCAATTTATGGAGTTAAGACCCCTGAAATTGAGAAAAACAGTAGGTAACTGAGTGAGCTGGGCATACCGACCAGTTTGGCATAAAGATGCTATAACTTGTGTTTGGGTGATTCAAATGAGATGATTCAAATTCCTACTAAAAATAGACTCATAGAGCTATAATTTTATAGAAGGATGTATGTGCAAAATATGGCTCAATTGTCCCAGAAAGACGGAAAGTGAAGTGTATTGGGTAGACATCAACCCTAACCAAAAATCCTATAATGCACAAATGATTTTTCTTTGGTTATTATTTGATTGTGAAATATGTGTGATGGATTAGGGGTTAACGAGGAGCGAGTTGAGGTCGAGATTGAGGACGGGAATTAAGGGCGACAATCTTTTGGTTTGTTCTAAGTCTCTTTCCTATTTAATGTTGGTTTTGTTCTCATTATCTCCCAATATCATTGAAACGCTGTTTGTTTGATGTTTATTTTGTAAAGCATATATTGATTTGAACTGATTGGTTGTGAAAGTTTGTCAAATATTTGCATGTGTAGCCATTATTTAGACTATAAATGAAAACACGATATGTTTGTTCTATCTACTCTATTCTTGTTTCAAGATTTGAAATATTTGTTCTAAATGTATTGAAAACATATCGGTTTTTGTTTTGATTGATTTGGGGTGACTGATTTGCATATGAAAATTTCATGATTATTGAAAATGAATGGTTTAGTATAAACATACATACTATCTAGTATTTTTCTATGAGTGATTTGAAAGCCCTTAATAGAATGATTAGTTAATTCGCATAAAGGATGGAATTGGTATACGATAGAAATTGAGTCGCGATCTGCAAACGAATGTATTGATGTGTCACTCACGTCCGTGTGACGTTATGGTGATGTTCTGGTAGTTTTAATAACGGTCAGACCTAGCGGGACGATCTTGTGTTATAAAACAAATGTTTTTCTGACCTGCGGCCAGCCCGGGCAGTCTTGTGATCAGATATCCTATATCTTTTGAAAACTTAGGTTAAATTAGTTGGGCGGAACTGAAATGACTTTGGATTTTGACAAATTGGAATTGAAATGCATGATTGCAAATTGAAATGATAAGAAAGTTATAAATGCATGATTTGTGATTTGAATGATTTATTGCATAAGAAAGTGCATATTTGGAATGATCAATGAAGCCGTAAATGGATGTATATGACATAAATATATATATTTGTATTGCATGGATCATTCAAAAAGATTTAAAAACGTGTTTAGAAAATTTGCATAATTTGACTTAAACGAAATGGAAGAGGCGCATGAACCACTAAGCATGAAAATGCTTAGCGTGTTGTTTCTGTCTCGCGGTCGCAGAAGTGATATAGTGATCGGCGGATCAAAGATCGGAGCGTCGAGTCATAAAGAAGGAATTGCGGTATGCTCCAGGCTTAGCATTCATGTCATGTTTCCTTTTTGAACTTTGATATTTTGTAAAAAACATTTGAACTCTGAACATCTATTTTGTAAACCATTTTGAAAAGGCATAGAATCACGCGCCATTGTAAATGCATTTTTGTTAAATGTAAATGTTTATGGGCTGCCTAAGTGAAATAAACCGTGAATTTGAGAATGAAATGTATTTGATAAACGGATTTGGTTAATGGCTTTGGCCGAGCGTCCCCGGGGTTTCGGTTCGGACCATCAGCCGAGATTCGGTAGACTCGTGATCGCTTCATGGGAGTAACGCCCTTGTGGGAGTGCTCGCCTAGGATTCTTTCCTTGGGTCGTGGGACCCCCTTTAGTCTGAGAAGACGAGCTCCATCGGCGTGAGTACGAAGAAGGCCGGGTTATGGCCTTGAGAAGCATTTTGTAAAATATATTAGAATAATATAGTTTCATATATTTTGGGTATGTAAAAGAGTTGTACATTGAACTCTTGTATGAAAAAAAAAAAAAAAAATGGCCCCCAGAAATTTGAGGGTGTTACAAATATAAAATGAATCAAATTAAAGTGAGGATAATTCTTTAAAAAAAGATTAATAAGATAAATTTGAAAAACAATTTAAAAAGAATAATCTAAAATAAAACGAGAATATAATTTAATATAAATAATTTTAAAATAATTAAAAAGCTGATATTAAAAAGTAATGGTTTTATGTCCAAATCAAATCAATTTTTTTTTGCAAAAAATCAAATATATCATGTATAGATGAAGAAGAGATAAGGAGGGGTTTGGCCCTTTGGGCTAGACCTTTTCTTAGTTATGTTTGACAAAAATGGTTCTCTTATAATGGAATGATCATATTCTCTCAAAATTGCTAATGATTCAAAAATCTTAGAATTAGAAATATCAAAACATTGGTGTGATCAATTAGAAAAACTCCAAATGGTTTTGCTATTATAGTGGAATTAGCATTTTGCATAAACCATTTCCATATAGAAATTTCTATGCATCATCTCCTCATTTGAACACCAACTTAAATGAGTTCCTTATATCAATGTTATCTATCATGTATTGAACATAATTTCATATATCATCAAAATAATGTTAACATTGTTTAAAAAATTGTTACCATGGCTTGATTTAAAAAACAAGAACAAAGCCACCTAAACCTCTAACCCTTGGATGTAGCTATATTGTTCTTACTAATTGTAAAGAAGAATGTTTTAGTATACAAATATTAAATGATTTAAACATATATAATTCTCTAAATATTTTAATTATCCTTCAAAAAAATAATTTTAATTATATTTTTATTCTTATTTTTCATGTTGAAACAAAAATATCATTTTTGGAATACAAACATTTTCAAGTTTAAATGACTAAAAAATGAGAAAAATGTAAAAAGAAAATCCCTATAAATCCTATAAAATTTTCTGCAGTATTACTTAAAAATCAATTAAAATAAGAAAAAATTAAATTAAAAAAACCTTTTTCCTTTGAATTATCTAACAATAATCGTATTTGTTTTCTTCCATTTTTTTTCTTTCAATTTATTTTCCTCTTTCGTTAAGATTTTCTAGAACCAAACATACCCATAATAATTTTACTTTTACAAGAAAAATGGGATTATTAAAAAAAAAGAAAAAAGACACAAATGATCAAGTGCAAAACCTGGGGGAAGTTGAATAAGCTAATAAATCCATTTTTTCCTCCACATTTTTCCTTTTGAATTTTTTCCATGATCAAACTGAGGAAAATTATTTTCTCATTTGCTTATTTTCCTTTTCCTAACATTTTCTAGCTTCCAAACAAAACTAGAGAGAATCTTATGTCTAAAAGTAGGTCATTTTGACCTATTTTCTTAATCATTTCCTTCTCAATTTTCTAAGGTAAAATGGGAACTGTCAAGATTTATCACCGCACATTATCAATAAAACATAGCAGCGGCAATGTAGAAATTTTTAGCAACGATCCCAATGTAGGAGGGTTGCACATTTGTGGAGTAGAATGGAATACTAGGAGAAGAGATGGGGCAAAAATCATTGCATTTTCTCCAGGCCCTAACACCGTCTCTAGAAGAGGAGAAGGATGCCAAAAATAATACAATAGAGAAATTGAGGAGGAAGAAGGGTTTTGCAATTTAAAATGCAATAATGCGGGTGTATTCAACTATTTTCGTAATAAAGCCGTTGTTGATGACAACATCATTTGCTTAAAAAATAAAAATAAAAATTATAAAGCCGTTGTTGGGGATAGGTATTTCAGCAAAAATTATGGCCTTTTATTAGGGCAACTGACGTTTGCTTAGTTGTCGCCTACGTGGCCCATATGAACTAGACCATGGTTGACTTTGTATCATAGTTGGGTGCACTTCCACCTAGGCAACCTCGCGTTCCACGTGGCTCATACGAACTAGACCATGATTGACCTTGTATAAGAGTTGGGTGCACTTTCGCTTTAAAGCGACGCCATATTTCATGTCTGTGTAAGTACTTCATCCATAAATTTCAGCCAGCTCCGTTTAGAGATTGCATGGGACTATAGATCAAGCTAGGCATGAATTCTAGGTGATCCTGAATAAATATAAAGACTCCATCTTGTGGGATTCTTTGATATATGTTTATATTTGTATATATTGATATTTGTGTACATTTTTTTTATATATTTATATGATTTGGTTTATATATGAAATAAGAGTTTCTTGTTTACTGAATTGATTATAATTTAGATGCATGAGGGTTACAATTTATATATATTCTTGTTCTCGATGTAAACTTGCAGGTCATAATTGAGATTCATGCAAAAATCCATTGAACATTCCATGATTCTGTATTTTAAAATGATAATACACAACTGGATGAAACTTGTGAAATAAATAAAACTTGATATTTTAAAATAAAACTGGTTTGTTTAGGATGCTTATTGAAGAATTTAATATTTACAAAAAATTTGAATTAATAGATAGCTTGTGTAAACATTTATATTAATAAAACTTAAAATAATTATTTTTATAAAATGATCATTTTTATGATTATGAAAAATTTTAAAAAATGTTTACAAAAATTTTATATATATATATATATATATATATAACATATATATATATATATATATATATATATATATATATATATATATATATATATTATAAAATTAATTTGTTTTCTTATATAATTTATTATATAAAAATAATTATATCAATTATGATATAGTATTTATAAATAGTAATATTTTAAAAAAAATATTTACTATTTGATATTAAAAATAATATTATTTATTGAATGATACTTTGTTAATATAAAATCATTATCTCTCATCATTTTTTCTACTTAAGGATTAAGAAATAACTATTTTCAATTTTATATCTATATTCATGTAAAACGCGCCTTATTTGCCTCCCAAGCTTGGTTTTGTGGATTCTTGATGGAAATGACGATTTGTGAGAAATGAGCAACGTGTTTAAGGAGGATTAGCTAGGTGTCTTCTGACGCGTGGTGGGAAGATGAATTTTTCTGTACCATCTAGAAGATCAAATGGTTTAACTCTATCCATGGTTGCATTTTACATTCAAAGAGATTTCTAATGACACCTCACATGCCCAAATTCGAGTTAAAGCTGAAGTTGTAATGATAATTGGAGGAAAAGCGAGTTACTAGCAAAGTCCATGACAGAAATTGCGAGGAGTTGTCACGACAAACTTTGGAATTTGTAGGCGGCACCTGCTGCTGGTTGTCATGAATTATGCTTAGCAACTTGTTTTCCTCTCCAACTTGTCGAGTCGAGGTCATAACTTGTTCGTACAAGCTGGATTCGACATGTAAGGTGTTATTGAACAACTTTTGAATGTAGAATCTGTATGGAGTGAGTTGAGCCCAGTTGATCTTAGAATATTTCTGAAGCATTATCTTGTGGCAACGTTGTGGACTACTAGTTGTTCTTCTTTGAAACATCTTGTTTCTTTACTAGCAAATCACTGCTTTATCAAGAATCTTATAAACATCCCAGAAATGTTATAATTCTTCATAAATATGGATATAAAATTGATAATAAGCTGTTTCTTAATCCTTAAATAGAAAAAATGATGAAGATAGCTAATCAAACTATTCATATTTTTTCTAAAATTATCTTTCTTTAAAAAACTATTTAAATTTTATTACAATATGATGATAACATATTGAATATAAAATTTTCATAAATTATACTAATAATTTAGTTTTAGTAAATTATATTAATTTATCAAATCTTTGTTCGAACCCATTAATTTATCAAATCTTATAACCTCATTATTCTTATTTCAATAATTTTTAAATAAGTTGATATCATTAATAATATAATAATAATAATTTTAAATAAGTTTGTATTTTAAATATTTTAAAACCAATTATAAATTAAATTGACAATAATTATTTAAAAAAATATTAATAAGATAAATATGAAAAAATTCAAAAGAATAATATTAAAATAAAATGACAATATAATTTAAATTAAATAATTTTTAATAATTAATATCAAATAAAAAAAATTGTTTTAATCGAGATAAACTAATTTTTAGAATGAGTTTTTAATTATTTTTAATTATAATTTCCTTTTATTTTATATTATTCTTTTAAAATTGTTTTTCATATTTATCTTAATCTTCTTTAAAGAATTATTGTCACTTTAACTTTAATATTATTATTAGTATTATTATTATTACTATTCTGATAAATATTCCCAAACACAAAAACAAGTTATTTAAGGATGACCATAAGTTGTATTTGATTTTTGATTGATTCAACAAATGCGTAAAGTAGATTTTTTAGATAAATTATTTAAACTAAAAACCTACATAGATTTAGAGGAAAGTTATGACTTGCAGGATATCAAACGCGTATCTTTAAAATCAATATTTACAATTTGAAATAATATGTGTAATATAGTAAAGGTCGTTGTCCTCAACAATGACTTTATCATATTTAAAAAATTAAAATGTTACTGTTGAGGATAGCGAATATGTTTATAATATATTTAATATGTTAAAGCTTGATGATAATGTAGTTGTTTTGAGCTGCGTCATTTTCTTTTTTTAAATGATAAAGTTTAACATTGGGGCATGACGACGATTTGCGATAGAAAAATTTATAAAAACTCTTTGTTAGGGATAACGATACTTGCATGAAATATATTCATAAAGCCATTATTGAAGACAATGCTATTTTCTTAGTAGTCTCTGGTAACATGAACTGGATTGGATAGTTTCAAAAATAAAATATTTTTTGTAATTTAAAAAAATTATTTTAATACAAAACTCGGTTATTTGAGAGTAAGATAAACAAAAAAATTATGTGAAAGTACAGCAAGCAGGTAAGGGGTAAAGTGGTAATATCAGGTGACTTCATTCTTTTAATTCAAAATCATCCGTCTCACATCCAAAGAAAATAACAACTACAGACCCCTTTTATAGAGAATGGATACAAATGTATGTTTCATGACCGACTTTTATGGGGCAATTTATTAATCGAAGCAGGAATATTGTCTTGAAATTTGTAATCCAAATGCTGGTCCGAGCGATCAATGGTCAACTGTCGGTTCTGACGGTTGATCCCTGTTCAATTTGAAATGGTCTGAGAATGGTGATCGGGCTGAAAGGCATCTGGTTGACGACCCAACTGATTGAATCGACTACTCCGATTTATAAAACATTACTTAAAACTTTAAATTTATATATGATGCTTTTTTTTTTTTGACACCTTATGTATGCTGTTTTATTTTGAACTATTTATCGTATATGCTCCATAATTTTTAATATAATCCACAAAATAAGTGAAAATTGTTGTAAACGATGAGTCATTAGTGAATGATTACATGCATTTGAATCATATTAAGTATCCTTTCATGTCATCACTTATTACTCTCTTTATTAAAGATGAGTAATGAGAGGCCTTTTGTAAGCCTATAAAAGGCACCCTCCAATGCTTAGAATATCATCTCGAGATCACATTATCTCCATCTCTGTTTGTCTCCCTTTTTCTATCCTTTTAATTCTTTCTTACTAGTTCTCTCTCTCTCTGTATGCAAGCAAAAACATAATTATCTTGGTTGCATTTATAATGCCCTTTATGTAGCAGTTATTAGTGAGCTTTCTCGAGGTAATTTCCTAACCTTATCTTGAAGTTATTTCTATTTTGCATATATATAATTATATTTGGTTTTGATGATTGCAAACCAAAATCTACACTGCTATTTGTCAAAACTGATCCTAATACATTGTGCTCAGTTTGTTAACAAGTCAAATCTCCACAAAACTTGAGTTTGTGGCATTTGACGATATCGAGAGAAAAATTATCATCTTGGACCCTCGATACTAAGATACATCTTAATCACGATGAATCCCAGGCTGCTATCGAAAGGAAATCAGCGTATCTTAGATCGCACAATCATTGATTCTCATCGGCGCCACCTCCCGTGAGTTTAAAGTAGATACCTTACAATAAAGGACCCTCACTTTATGGAATGAGTTGAATGAGAAATATGATCACCGAGCTGATTCCCAGCTTATCACATTTGGATACTGAGGTTGCAAGATTTTAAAACAGTCAGTGAATTCAACTTTGCATTATTTAAAATCAGCTCCCAATTGAAGCTGTGCGAAGAGAAAGTCACAAAAGAAGACATGCTAGAAAAACGTACACCACATTTCATGCCTCGAATGTGCTCACAGCTAACCTTGATGCTCCAAAGTGCTAGATTTAGAAATACTCACGAATTGATATCATGTATTCTTATTGTTGAGCAAAATAATGAGCTTTTGTGGCCCCAAAACCGGGGTTCGTTGACTGCCGTCGGCCCGGAGAGTACTCTTTAATGTCGGTTGACAGGCATTTCTCCACAGGTGGGCGGAGTCTCCTTTGTACGAGGGAGAACTACGCGAATCTGTGCGCGCATTCGACAATACACAGCTGACCACACGGGTTAAACCACGAATAAAATAACGGCCCAGCAGGCTGCCATCGATACTCACGATACACACCAATATATACAATAGTTTCAAGAGTTAATAATTTACTCTTACTTCCAAACATATATTAAAATTCTAGAATTCTAATACATGTAAATACGTTGCCAAACCCGCCAAGCCATGAGCTAGACTTTTCTTCAAATCGGCCTCTAAAATAAATGAATTTCTCGAACGCTTCTGTATGCGAAAAGATATTTCCTCGATAGAATTGTTGCTCCTTGCGTGGTGGAATCACGCAAATGGGTTACTCCCCGTCTAAGTGCATATGCAATGATCGATATAAACACACACTCGAATAAATCGTGATCTACTTGATGTCTAAATGCCATCCCATTGTCTAAAGTCCTCACCGACTCCCTCACACTTGCCTAAACCATGTATGAAAATAATCATTTTCAAAAACAAACACATTGATGAAAATACCTTCTGAATCTCGGTAAAAATATGGGACTACCCCTCAGGCGAATGTGTGTTGGAGAACCTTAGAAAGCAGTCATGGTCCTCATCAGAAATGATCGTGGACCGTCTTGACCCACGTTCTCGGAAATTCATCATGTGAAATTTCTTTCACAACCATGTTCGTTTCAAAAAATTTATTTCATGCACTCACACCTAACCGTTACAGTGCATATGAAAATGCGGTAATGCCATTTCATCACATTCTTATACAATATATATCAAATATGCATATATATTCTGAATCTCTGATTACATTATGTAATTCAATAACATCAATCATCGCCCCAAAGTAGCTCACTTGAGCAATTCGCAATATCATCTCCAATGGCTTATAAACACAACTATATTTTATATAATTATGTCATTGTGTTAACACATTAGAATCATGTATTAACCTATCATTTCCACACAAATCAAACCATTTTACTTCAATGATTTCCTACACCCGACACATGGACCTTTTTGGTCCATTTCATGAACAGGCTGTTTTACAGTCCCAAAGAAAGCGAAGCATGTGGGCTGTCAGTGGCAGCCCGCTCATCGCCTTTGTTCCACTTTTTGAAGTGATTTCCATAGCCATTTAGGCCTCATACACACCCGACACATGATTTAATATAAATCACAACACAAGCACCCAAACAGCCCCTACACTGCCACGGACTAACCAAATGTGTCACAAAAATTTCCACACTTCGATTCAGATTTGGAGCAGATCAAGCGACCCCTGCGACCTCAAATCAACTCAACCATCCTGAAACACTTAAATCAAGTAAAACAAGTAGGATAAAACCCTACCTCACGGGTTTGTCGAAACTCCTGTAAAACCCCGATACTTACCTTGAAGCCCTCAACAGCGTGAAACTAGCTTTCATCTACTTGTCGACGAAGGAAATCCAGATGGTCAGATTGTTGGAAATCTAGAGAGAGGAGCTCTCTCTCTCTGCAGTTTAAAAACAAGCCAACGCATCACGTTTGCCCTACACCGCTCCTTTTGGCTCCCTTTTCATTTGAGAGAAGATAACCCTTTATTGGCCTATCTTGTCTTATTTCATTAAGAATTTTATTAATTCTTTCTATGTCCTCAAGTCTTGGATTTTCGACATTTTGCGCTATCACGACCCGTCCATTTCCATCATCACTCCTACTTATGCAACATGTGTCACATGAGTACATATTACGAATTGACTTTTGTGTCATCACATATCATTTTACGATTGCAGTACTCGATTCGGCTTCGATGCAAACCACAGACATCTGGAATTCGGCAATTAGGCGTGTAGCTAGATTTCGCGAGACAATTCGATAGTGAAATCCGTTTAGATCATCCAGAGATCTATAAAAATTTGGTTTTCTGAAATTACGATTTTGCCACTTTTTCCAAAATTGCGATTTCGAGTCACCCATTCTCCTCATAAAAATAATTTCGTCCCGAAATTCTAAGCACCTCTGCGCTCGACCGAATTGCATATGTAACCTTACACAACTCAGATCATGTCGGGTATAATGACCGGCTAAGGTCAGTCAAGCAACGCAGTGGTTGTCGACTCATCCATGTCAGAATTGACATCGACACCAGTATGCCCCTGCACCTCCCAGGTCGCCGCAGAGCGGAGATCAGCTGAGATCCCTGACTCACGATCTCGACACATCTGACCAACTCTCACCCTACATCCTAGGGACGAATTTCCCATTATCTCTTTAAAGGCCTTAACCTCTAAGCCCAAACCTATCACAAAAGATGCAACAATGAATGAATTTGATGCATCCCATTTCAAACGCTACTCTAGTCAACAAGTGCGAGAGTAGAAACGTACCTTGCATATCCGGCTAATCTTCATGCTCAGTCTCTGTACTATGAGACCTCTACCTCAAGACAATCCTACGCCTCATATGCTGAAATTTGTGTGATGGTAACATGTCATCTGCCCGGCTGATCAGAACTCGGCTGCTGACTCCTGTCTAGACCCTACTGCGCTTTGGCTGCGGCCTATGTGACGTCTGAAGTAGGTGGCGGTCCCTTTGGCCCACACTAGGGGTGGAGGAACAGAAAGCTGTATCACATACGTCCTACCGGCGGCGGGACTGTGCAGTCCCACAACCACGGGATCACTTATAAAGGCGATCCTCCATATATGTCGGGCGATTGCGATGGTAGCACCATCTGTCCGTCACGAAGGCAACCACACAACTCGTCCCAGGCGGTTGGGGTGAGATGTCCTGACCTTGGGATCTACGCCTCCGTGGCGATCCAGTTAAGGTATGGCGGTGGCGGTGGTAATATGCTCCACCTTTCATTTGGATTGGAGCCCCGAAGTGTTCTCACCTGAATAAGCGATCTTGGCCTTGGCCCTGGTGGCCATAGCCATGTCCTTGAGATCCTTGTGAAACAGAGGTCTTCTACTTCTTTCCCGAGTTAGGAAGATTGATCTCTTCCGCCCAGTACTAGCACCTGCAGCTCTGGGTGCCACCCGTATGTCATCTCTTCTCTTTCAGCGATCAAGGTACATCTACGACCATCGAGTCCCCTCCTCCTATGCATGTCGGAGGAAGATGTGCCTGAAAACCATGAAGGTCCGCTGTTCCTTCCTCACTCTTAAGTGCACTTGCTGCATGAGGGTGCTTGTTTGCGACCTATGGCACGAGCCGCGTCTGGCTTGGTGGTGCGACTAGCATCTCATGGACCTCACATGTGCATCGTCGACTTGCCATGCACACAAGTCAAATGGCAGTTCAAACTCAATCTGATATCTCTACGGCTCAAACCTGACCCCAGGACACTATTTATATCTTAGAAAATATTCTATATACTAAGTCCGTCGTTAAATAGACAATCAGGTATTCATTCATATATCTTATCATTTTTATCAACAAAGTTTTATTCTTTGAAAATTTCATTTTACAAAATTTATTTATTTTATTTTATTTTCATTTTCAAAAATTTTATTTCATTTTTTTGAAAAATTTGGTGAGCAGTGTTTATGACGGTATTCATGAGCGGTATTCATGAGCAGTGCTAACGATGACTCGAAGCGATGTGGAGTGGCGGTCAAGTGCACCGTGTACTACCTGACCTAGCCGGCCACGCCTAGGTGCACCTGACCAGCAGCGCATGGCGCGCGACAAGCAGCTGATGGCCACGTGTCATGAGCCACGATGGTCATGTTGTAGCGCCGCGCTGCCTGCGCCTTGTACCGCGGCGCCGCTGCGTTTGTCTGCGCCTAGCGCCCCAGTGCCCCGGCGCGCCCTGGCATGACGCCCGGCAAGCGCATCGTGTCGTAGCATGAAGCGGGTGTCATGGCCTGTGTTCGCGACGGCCCGGCGACTGCGCCCCCTTTGTCAAAATACACCTTGGTGTGTGCGATACAATTGCCCGGCCCGGCGATTGCCCGTGTTGCAGCACAATTCCTCTGTGCAATACAATCTTCCCGACCTGAAAACTATGTCACAATACAATTGGCGTAGCCCGAATCGATTCTGCACCAATTTTTTCCACCTTTTTTCACATTTTGCTACAGAAAATGCAAAAAATGTCTCCTTTTTCTTTTCCGGTGCACCAAATAAACTTATAAAGAATTATTTTCTTTATTATTATTATTTTTCATTTTCCAATAAAGCTGAATAATTTTATTAAAATTTATTTTATTTAATTTCCTTCAGTTTACTGCTTTGTAAAACTCTTAACAATTTTCAACACATCTTTGTTTTCCTGTGTGCTATCTTTAAGCACCTGATTCACACGACACATTCGACATCTTTATTCACGCATTCATCAAACAATCACATGATCACACATAAAACACATGCATGCGGTGTTCTAATATTCATCCGTGCCTTCTTAGGCCAATCATACCCCTAAACCTGCATCGAACCACAGAGTGGTGATGGATACTGACAGAGCTCACTGGTATTCGTATACCTAAGCTCGATACCAAAATTTGTGAAGGCGAGCGCGAGGACTAAACTATAACTACACCAGCAGACTCCCAGTGTCGTTACCTTAAGCTCGTGCAATTTGTGACGCTCAAAACCCAGGGGTCAGATTATTTCTACGTCGACCGCGAGAAGTACTCTTTAATGTCAGTTTGACCCCGACATTTCTCCGCAAGAATTGGGCGGAGTCTCTCCTTTATGGGGAGGCTGCGAATACAACACTGTCGACAATGATGACCACCACGGGGTCAAGCGAATAAAATAACGGCCACTTAGGCCTGCATCGATACTCACGTCACACCAACTATATACAATAGTTTCAAGTTAATAATTTACTCTTACTTGAACATATATTAAAATTCTACAAATTCTAAAACATATCGCCCATCATAAAACCATAAAACCACAACCCCGACTTTCTTGAGTGGCCTCCTAAAAAATGGCGAATATTCTCGAACGCTTCCTGTACCTGAAAAGATATTCCCTCGATAGGGTGAGCTATCGCCCAGTAGTGGAATCACCCTAAATGGGTTACTCCCACCTAATTGCCGCTATGCAATGATCCAATATAAACACACACCAGTAAATCATTGATCCTGCCGAATGTCTAAAT
The DNA here is from genome assembly GCA_016808115.1 of Tetrastigma voinierianum. Taxonomy (NCBI): domain Eukaryota; kingdom Viridiplantae; phylum Streptophyta; class Magnoliopsida; order Vitales; family Vitaceae; genus Tetrastigma; species Tetrastigma voinierianum. The sequence continues at coordinate 75,677 of JAEQBH010008832.1, forward strand.
GCACCATCCCATGTCTACGAGTCTCAGGCTCTCACGCCCTTTCAGCCATGTGTGAGAAAGTAATCATAAAAACAAAACTGCTGTTCTTGAAATACTACGATGTCGGTAAAATATGGGACTACCCTCCCGACGAGATGTGTTGGAGAGCAACCAGAAGCAGGTCATGGTCCTCATCAAAGGCGGTATTGGACCGTCTCATTATTCTGGAAATTCATCTATGTGAAATTCCTTCCCTTAACCATGTTCGATTTTAAGAGAATTTATTTCATGCGCTCACACCTAACTTCTTGGTTTTTAGGTGCATATGAAAATGCATTGTGCCATTCATGCATTCTTACCCTGATATATATCAAATATGCATATATATTCTCAAATCTATGATTACATTATAATTCAATAACATCAAATCATCACCCCAAAGTAGCTCACTTGAGCAATTAGCAATATCATCTCCGATGGCTATAAACACAACTATATTTTATATAGATTATGTCATTTGTTAACACATTAGAATCATGTATTAACCTATCATTTCCACTGATCAAACCATTTACTTCAAACATTCTCATGACATGATTGCACAGTGTTTCATACAAAACTTAGAAATTTGTTTTTACGAGTCAGCGAGCATGTGGGCTGTCAGTGGGCGACCACTCATCTACCTTTGTTCCACTTTTTGAAATTGATTTCCCATAGTCATTTCGACCTCATATACACACAACATGATTTATTATAAATCCACAGCACAATACCAAAACAGCCTACCTTTGCCACGAAAGGACTAACCAAAATGTCACAAAAATTTCCACACTTCGGTTCCAAGATTTGGGCCGTCGAAGCAACCCCTCGCGGCCTCAGATGACAGCATCATAAAACACTTAAATCAAAGTAAAACAAGTAGGATGAACCCTACTCGCGGGTTTGTGAAACTCCTTAGAGCTATGATTATTACCAGCGAGTACCATTTGCGTGAAATAAGCTTTCATTCTTGTCGGTAAATCAGATTAATTCAAGATTAATTTAGAGAGAAGGAGCTCTCTCTCTCTCCTCTCTAGGTTTCAAAAACTCAAGCCCTTTGCATTCGTTTGCCCTCGCCTTTTTGGCTCCTTTTCATTTGAGAAGATAACCACTATTGGCTATCTTGTCTTATTTCATTAAGAATTTTAATAATTCCTTCTATGTCCTCAGTCTTGGATTCGACATTTGGCATTCTGGGTACGTCCATTTCCATCATCACTCTACTTATCTGTTGTGTCGCGTGATCTGTCTTCACCAATTGACTTTTGTCACATCGAATATCGTTTCACGGCGCGATACTTGGTGCCCTCAGCGATGCAAACGCAATGTCTCGGTGTGAAATTACGGCGGTAATAGCTAGATTTTGTGAGACAATTCCGCGGTGAAATCCGTTTCATCATCAAGATCTGAAAAATTTGGTTTTTACTAAAATTACCGTTTTGCCATTTTAAAATTGGAATTTTCTCGATCTTCTGACTTTTTGATAAGAAATCACTAATATCAAATCCGATTAGTTTGACGTTTGTCACGCCCACACCCGTGCCAGGCCAAGATGAGCGCGACCACCGGATGGGACTCCTTAACCGGCACCGAACGTTGGTTGACCCATTTCAATAAACAAATCATGAAATAAAGTTCTAATACCACCAGTAGTGGTGGTTGAGTATCTTATACATATTCACGAGTCCATTTACTTATGCATAAATAACTTTCACTATTACAACTTAACTTTTACATTTACATTACAAAATCCAAATTCGAACCTACATCGAGGTGGACTCTATAGATGTATTGTATGGCTGATGCGAATGCTGATGTCTTTTTGGAATTTCTACGGATGAAACACCCGTGCTAAACTTATAGCTTAATGGGAAACAGATATGACCACTTGAATACATATATCATAAAGCATATGTCAGAATTTACTTATACAAAATTCTATAATAGAGTTTTCATGTACATAATTCTTGTAACGGAACTTTCATACCTCCCGTAGGAGTTCAGAACAGATATTATATACGAGTGTGCAGAAGTACAATACGAGAATAGAATAGGCCCGATTTCTTTTGCTTACTTCTTATTCATCATCCGGTCTTATCAATTAATTTCATGTATCTTATTAAATTTATACAATATATAAGTATTTACTGCATAGACCTCTAATCTAGAATGAGAATGACATAGTCTGATAAGTGATACTCGAAGGTACGGTATGATGCGAACAAGACATGCCTGTACTTAGCGAGTGTTTTAGTCTTGCGAGTCTTAGAAGCATTGATGAGATGTGTGCGCCCACGTAACGAAGTGTCGTAGCACTAGCGAGAGTCTGAAGCCGCGATCGGAGGCGTGCCTACCCGCTGTGTAGCGAAGTGTGTGGCACTTTGGCGAAGTCTTAAAACCTTTGGCGAAGTCTTGAAACAGCCGGCGGGAGTGCGAAGCGATTAAATGTCTATTCATTCACTATTCAACCTTAAGCAGGCATACAATTATATGTATTTCAGAACTCGTTTTATCATTCTTAATCCATTAGCGAGATCTGAAATAATATTTACCCAGCGATCAGTTGTCGAGGGCGAGGAGTCTGAAATATTTTCATATAAATTTTATCTTATCTACGAACCCTTTCATTCACTTATTAGGATCCTCATTAATCCGATGGATAATTGTTTAGATGTAGGAAGAGAGGAACTAAAACAGCTTAAAGTGCGCTGGGTGAAGCCGCTCTGGCTTAGGTGGAGAGAGGTTCGCCTAGGCAGCATGCTCCTCGCCTAGGCGGACAGAAGATCTTGGCTCCCCAGGCTTAGGTTTAGGTGAAGGGCCTCACTTTGGGTGTGCACTCATACGCCTAGGCGTAGGGGTGTCGGGCTGAATGCGGAAATGGCCAGTTTTTAGCCATTTTCACCGAAATTCTTTCAACCAAATCACCCACTTTTGAAACAAAACATAAAATAACCCAAACCCGACTAACGACACTTCTAAACTTCCATTCCATACCATTCCATACTTTCCTGCTAATAATCCATACATAATCGAACTATATGTAGATTCCATACAATTTCCATACAAGTATCCTTACACAAGTTTCATACAATTTCTATACAAGTATCCTTACACAAAGTTTCCATGCTGAACTACTCCTTATTTTCCTTCATGCCTCCCCCTTCTTCTTCTTCTTCTCTTCCCATATCATCTTTCTCTCTTTCTCTTATTTTCTACTCCGACATGAAATGCCCAACTCTCGCCTTTGAAAATAGAGATTTTCTAGAGCCTTCTTGACATATCTTCTTACACAGCAATTTCCTCATTTTGCCATTTAGTCCTTCTACTTTGTTATTACAAATCAACTTATTCAAATTCTTATAATAGCATATCATCTTTTTATGTTTTGACTTTTAGGTCCTGAATTGGTAAATTACTAATTTACCCTTGACTCTTGGTTAAATTCCGGGTTTTGCTTATTTTCTTATTTTCATTTTTAGCACTTAAATTCCAGAAAAGTATACGTTTACTTTTATTATACCCTAAACATGTAATAAAGCTATTAGGGTATAATTTGGGGTGTTACACATTCCTTGAAGTGAATGTGATAACGTCCCAAACCTGTGGATGTGGACAAGGACGTGGTCGCGGTCATGGTCATGGAAGGTATTTATGATACCATGGAAATTCCCAGAAAAGGAAAACCTCATGGAAACACTAGAAGTGGAATAATATTGAGGTGAAACAAGAAAATAAGAAATATTCTGAGTCTTTTCAGAGAAGCCCATGAGAATGTTGTTATGAAGCGTGGTATGAAGGGCATTGAGCACATACTGTCGTGCGCCCAAACATTTGGTGATCTCTGCAAGCATTAATCAAGTAAAAAGAAAGAAATATGAGACTGCACAGTAGAAATGGATCGTTCAGTACTTCTTGTGATAGTGATTTCATTGGAGGTCAAAGTGAAAAAACGGACTATTTGATGAATGATGAAAATACTACTATTGAATTATGCTTCTTATATCAAAATTAAATAAAGTATCATTTTGTTATTACTTCTATTACATTGTTATTTATATTATTTATAGTTTTTATTAGTTTTATTTGAAATCCATGTGTTATTGATCTGAAGTTGAATGAGGGTGATGCATGTCTTGCTGACTGTGCAATTACACACACAATTCTTCTTGATAAAAGATACTTTCTATATTTGATATTAACAAATGCCAATGTGAGTACCATATCTGGTATTGCAAACTTAATTGAAGGCTCCGAAAGAGTAAACATAGTTCTATCAAATGGAACTATGCTTCATATTAATGATGCATTATATTCTAGCAAATCCACAAGGAATTTGCTCAGCTTTAAAGGTATCCGCAAAAATGGATATCATATTGAACTATGAATGAAGATAATACGGAATGTCTTTACATTACCTTTATTGTTTATAGCAAGAAACTTATAATGGAAAAACTCTCAGTCTACTCCTTTGGGTTATATAATATAAATATAAAGTCTATTGAGTCATATGTTGTCGTGAACTAGAAGTTCAATGACTGACGACTTTTCGTTCTTTGTCATGATAGGTTGGGTCAGCTGGGTCCTCAATGATGTAGAATCATAAAACACTCACATTTGCATCCACTAAAGAACCAAAATTCTTTTCAGCCACAATGAATCTTCATGTGTTGCTTGCTTTCATGGAGTAAATTGATAGTCGAAACCATCCTTTAACAAAGTCACATTTGAGTCGTCAAATCTTCTTAGAAATATATACATGGGACCATATGTGGACTTCATCCATCCACCATGTGGACCTTTATGTTACTTTATGGTCTTAATAGATACTTTATGCTAGGTGGTCACATGTTTGTCTTCTTTCGAGCAAAGAAGTATTTGCCTTTCTTTGAGGCTCACCGCGCAATGATCAGGTACAGGCCAATTTCTGATTATCAATTAAGGTTATTAGACTTGACAACGCGGTGAGTTTACCTCCCAAACATTTACCCACTATTTCATGTTAGTTGGAATAAATATTGAGCATCCTATTGCTCATACTCACACCTAGAACGGTTTAGTAGAGTCCCTCATCAAACGTCTTCAATTAATAGAGCGACCACTACTAATGAAAACCAAATTGCTGACTTCTATCTAGAGACATGATATTATGCATGCTATAAGCTTGGTTCGTATTCAACTAACAACTTCTGATAATCTCCCACTTACAACTTTGTATTAGGTAAACAACCAAATATTTAGCACTTCACGAATCTTTGGTTGTAATCTATATACTAATTGCACACTCTATGGCTTATACTTCAAATAGGTCCCCATGAGGCTTAGGATTTATGTAGGTTTGATTCTTCGTCTATCATAAAGATATCTTGAACCCTTAACATAAGATGTTTTTACAATCCGCTTTGGGATCAGACACAATGTTTGTTGTAGGCAGGAAGGATGGTTCAGACGGAAGGTGGCCGAATCTTACCTGTATGTTTTCAGTTGATAACCTTTCTGTCAGTGACAGTTTAATGATCATTCTTTAATCTTAATCTGAACTGGAATCAACGTTGATATAAAAGTATTAATCTTTATTAACATAGACAGTGCTGGAGCTTGCAGATGAGTATTGTGGACATTAATAAATGAGTCTAAAATATGCCTAAAGCGTGGGAGACCTATTGGCTCACCGGAAGAGGAGAACACAAAGGAGAATTGATACCCTTGAAGAGGTACATGATAAACAAAAGGCCCCTATAAAGGTATATGATAAACAAAAAGCCCCTAAAAAGGTGTATGGTGAACAAGAGGCTCTTGTAGAGGCATATATTGAACAAAAGACCCTTGAAGAGGTTCGAAATAAAGAAATAACCCCTGAAGAGGCACATGTACCTGAAAATTATGAGATCTCAATAAATTATGCACACAATAGAGAAAAATAGGATCAAAATAAAGTTGTTATTAATAATATTTTTTCTTTCCAAGTGGCCTTAGACATCATAAGAAATGATGAGATCAGACCACAAAATGTGTAAGAATATCGAAATAGAAATGATTGGGCAAAATGAAAAGAAGCTATACAGGCAGAATTAAACTCGTTAATGAAATGAGACGTTTTTGGACATGTAATCCAAATACCTAAAGGTGTAAAGCTTGCTGGGTACAAATGGATATTTGTATGAAATCACAATGAAAATAATGAGATCATAAGATATAAATCGCAACTAGTAGCACAAAGTTTCTTGGAGAGATATGGTATTGACTACCAGGAAACATATTCTCTTGTCATGGATGCAATTACTTTTTGCTTTTTAATAAACTATGATATCTCAAGAAGCTGGATATCGTCATGGTTATCATCACATCTTATACGTATGGATCATAGATAATGACATATATAAAATCCCTAAAGGATTTAAATTGCCTAAAACAAATAATACAAAAGCCTCTAAATGGTATGTTAACTCCGATCAAATACAGCAGTCTATATGGATTGAAGCAATTCGAGCGCATGTGGTACAATCTTTAGCAGTATTTATTGAAAGAAGGGTATGCAAACAACCCTATATGCCCATGCATCTTCAAACTTAAAATTGAAATGGATTTGCAATTATTTTTGTGTATGTTGATGGTTTTAAATCTTGTTGCAGGACTCTGAAGAGTTCCTGAGAATTTGTGATGAAAGATCTTGGGGAAACGCAAAATTTTGTCTCAGATTATAGATTGAGCATTTCCCCACCGAGTTTTTAGTTCACCAATCGGCTCGGCAGAAGAAATTTTAGCTGCACCCCATATGGATAAAGCACACCCTTTAGGACCTCCAATGGTTGTCCCGTTCATAGACGGGAAAAAGAACCCATTTTTTCGTTGTGAAAAGGGTGAAGAATTACTTCATCCTAAAGTACCATATCTTAGTGTCATTGGTGCCATATCTTATAAATGTGCTAGCCTAGATATTACTTTTATGTCAATTGTCCCAAAATCATGTACGGTTCCACTCCAGCGAAGACATTGGAATGGTATGAAGCATATATTGTTATCTCAAGGAACAGTGATGCGGTCTCTTTACTCAAAGGAATCAAAGCAGCGATTGCGATATGTTGTCTACGATACATTTAGGACCCATAAAACTATCACAAATAGGGTATGTGTTTATTGTAATGGAACCACTATTTCATGGAGATCCTTTAAGCAGACAATGGTGGCCACATCATCGAATCATCCAGAGATTATAGCAATTTACGAAGCAAGTTGTGAATGTATATGACTATGATTGATGATTCAACATATCCAAGAATCATGCGGACTCCCCTCATAAAAAATGAGTAAGGCAGCATTGTTTGAAGATAATGTTGCATGCATTGTAAAAATCAAAGAAGGTTATACCAAATGAGATAAAAACTAAACACATGTCTCCAAAGTTCTTTTATACGCATTAACTCTAGAAGAGTGGTGAAATTGATGTTCATCAAATATGCTCAAGTGATAATCTAGCAGACTTATTCATGAAGTCATTGCCAACCTCAACATTCAAGAAGCTAATATACAAGATTGAAATGTGTCAATTGAAGGACATTGACTTGAGGGGGAATGTGCTTATGATATGATGTTAGTGTATTGTACCCTTTTTCCCTTCTTCCAGGTTTTGCCCCATTGGGTTTTATTGGCAAGGTTTTTAACGAGACAGTCTTAACAAACTAAAAACAATCTACAACATCATATGAATATTGTACTCTTTTTCCTTCACTAGGTTTTATCCCATTGGGTTTTACTAACAAGGTTTTAATGAGACATTTTCTGGAGTATTAGTCATTAAAGGAAGTGTTGTAAATGAAGAGTCATTAGTGAATAACCATAGGCATTTGAAACATATTAAATTGCCACATTCATGGCATCAGTTATTACTCTTCATTACTCTCTTCATTAAAAATGAGTAAGAAGGCCTTTGTAAGCTGACAAAGGCACCCTCTCCCCAATGCTTGGAATATCATCCCGATATCACATTATCTCTATCTCTGTTTGTCTCCTTATCTCTTACTTTAATTCTCTCATAGTTCTCTCTCTCATATACAAGCAAGAAACCTTTTAATTCATCTTAATTTATATTTTACAACACTTTTATAACAAAAATAATTTAATTACTTTTAAGAAAATAAAGAACAATTTAATATTATTAAAATTATCTTTTACAACCGTCAACAACCAAACTCCCAAAATCTAGGCATCGATTGCATTTGTAGTAACCTTACACTCCTCGAATCCCTTTGATTCTATTTGATGAGACAACTAATACTGTTTTCTCTTAAATCTTTTTTAGTAACAATATCAAGACATTGGGGCGTTTTATTTAACAACTAATTTTGAATAAATTTTATGTAACTATATTTTGTTTTTACTCAAAAGTAACTCTAAAGCACAATATTTTTATAAATCATTTAAAAAAATAATTTATTTTTATTAAATATCTTTAATAAAATAATTTATTTTTAATAAGCAAATATAAATAGTAAGGTAAAAAATCTAATTAAATATTATCATTTCATATATTTTTAAATTAATTTGATATATAAATTAAATATATTTTAAAATTTTGAATTATCGAAATTTATGTAAAAATATTCACCGATATATTTATAAAATCCAAGTATTATCTGTCAAAACCAATATTTTCATCCTTGAGTATTATAGATACTTTTCTTAGCTAAACAATCTGTAGTTCTATTTACTTCTCTATAAATATATGATGTACAAATATGAATCTTGAGAAAGTCTCAAATATCCTATGTTAGTAGAATAATTGAACTAGATGAATTGCATCTTCTCTTATAACAATCTATAATTAATGTGGTATCATTGGCACTTTGGGTCAGGCATTCTTGATAAACCGTGCTACCTTGGACCTTCATGACTCGCCGTAGACGGCCAGAATGATCCTAAGTATTAAAACCATGCTCGAGGCTAACTTCTAGACGGTGGGAGTCTAAACTCCTCACGGGATCAGGTCCCTGACTAGGCCATCCTCTGCATATGAAGTTTGTTGTGGATAAATTTATTAGGAGGATGCAGCGCGAGGATATTCATCCACTGATATCCTGGTATCCAAATCTCATACGTCTCAAAAGCATTAATCCTTAATAAGGAAGAACCAGTCTTTGATAAGGAAAAAGAGATCTTATCAACAAAATCATGAGATTATCTTTCCTATAATCAAGGAGAAATTCAAGTATAAAGCGAAGATTCCCCATGAAGGAAAGGTATGCAACTCCAACTGCGTTAACTCCTTTCTTTCTCTTCTCCACCCTTTCGCTGACTTAATCGTCGGAGAGGCGGCCGACACGCCGCCATCGGACCCCTTCTTTTTCAAGTTTACATCGCGCCGCTAATGCCCCGGAGGTCAGACGATCCAGGTAACGACGATTAGCGCCGTTTGTGGAAATCGAACAAAAAGTCTCATCGACTGATGTCTGGGAGCTTGTCAGAAGGCTATCCGATGGCCTCCGCCACAGTATCTCGACGATTCCCTACCCGGCATCGGTTATCGACATAGTTTATGACCAGTGATTCTAAGCTAATGTTGTTAGGGACTCAAAAGGACCTCAGTTTCTCCACGGACATAGAAGCCCGCAAGAATTTTGCTTACGATAGTCGACTCCGCGGACCCGCTTCCTAGCGGCTGATTGGTAGAAGTCTCCTCTTGACTTCTCATCATTCTATAGGTAAACAAAGGGATCCTTCGAGGATCTTAGCAAAGCGATAAATGGGACCAAAACCCTAAGGCGAAGCTTTCGAAGTGGGGCCTTTTGAGGCCAAAGTACATCAAACCCTACGTCACCGATTAGTCGTCGAACCTTGATGTGTGAAAAGCGCACATTCAAGGCAAGACGGAAACAAAAACCACCTGAACAAAACCTTGTCTGAAGCAAAATCGAAGGCGAACCAAAGGAAAAACCCACCAAGAGATCAAAAATGGTTGGAAACCTTCAACGGCTCCTTAGCTAAATGCGAGTATTGCGGATGCACCGAGAATTTGTGGCGAAGGTTTCTAAATAGCGATAAAGAAATTAAGCGAATCCACATCCGTATGGTAGGCATGAGCAGCGCGTCGTCGTGATAGACCGGCTTCAGTATCAAAGGGCGTGCTTATCTTACCTCACGCTTGTTATTCACAAGACGTTTTATCTTATAGGGCATCCCTAAAACCCTTGCGTAGGCTCGATTGTAAGCACCTTGCCCTTTGGGTCTATCGACCACCCGAGCCGTAGTTACATGGGGCCCAGGTTCGCTAGAGTTTGCCGGGCCCCTCGATTTGCCTTCGAAGCGGCCGAGCTCGTTAGCCGTGCGAGAACCAGTCTAATTCGAAAAATCAGGCGGAACTTGAGGCGCGTGAATGCATCATCGAATGTAAATGCACCACGAGACGCGTTGGAACATATGCACATTAATAATCCACAATTCTCTCCATACTTGGGTCTGAAACACGATTATTTTCCTAGACTAGAAGGGCATAATCCTCCAATTCAAAAAAAGGGCATTTAGCAAGTGCGTGACCTTTAGAGCTAGACCTTTACTTTCAGTAGGCTCGAGGCGCCCATGAAGGCCCATCGCTTGGCCGGCCTCATGAAGCGGCCTAAGACGGCCTATCATATTAAAACCATGCAGGAGCTAACCAGACAGTAGAGTCTTAAACACCGTCTGGGATCTCGAGTCCCCTAGCTGGCCATCCTACCACATATGGGAAGTTTGTTGTGGATAAATTTATTAGGAAGGGAATTACGCACAGGATATTCACCCACTGATCTCCTGGTATCCAAATCTCATACGTCTCAAAAGCATTAATTCTTAATAAGGAAGAACTAGTCCTTGATAAGGAAAGAGAGATCTTATCAACAAAATCACGAGATTATCTATCCTATAATCAAGGAGAAATTCAAGTATAAAGCGAAGACTCCCCACGAGGGAAAGGTATGCAACTCCAACTGCACTAACTCTCTTCTTTCTCTTCTCTACCCTTTCGCTGACTTAATCATAGGAGAGGCGACCAACACACCGCCATCGAACCCCCTTTTTTGCAGGTTTACATTGTGCCGCTAATGCCCCGGAGGTCAAACGATCCATGTAACGACAATTGGCGCCCTCTGTGGGAATCGAACAAAAAGTCTCATCGACGACGTGTAAGGGCTTGGCTGCGGCGGTATCGGTAGCCCTTCGCTACCCGGTAACTCGATGGTTTCCCCTCCCGTATTTGGTCCGTCTAACACCGCGGTTGCAATGACCAATAAATACATTTCCAATAGCCTTTCTACTATGCAGATTTTCCCGGACTGGTTCTGCGGGCCTACACTCACTGGTTTCTAGCTCTCGCGAGAAGAAACTCAATAAATACGTTTTATGAACTTTAGGGGGCGTTCATCTCAGCACACATGCTCGGTGCGCCAAAAAAAAGAATGATTTCCTTACAAACTATTTTGAAACACGAGAAGAAAGTCACGTACGGGACTTCACGGAGGTTAAGACAGAGTCGTCCAAACAGACTAGAATCTTCTGGCGCCGGATGCGGTTCATCAAAACTTAGGAAAAGCTTCGGAGGCTAAAGTGACTCTTGTCTTCCGCTCGTTGTCCACAGACTGTGCTGCCAAATGGAAGAATTTATACGAATTGGGCAGACAAATACTCAGATTGGAGGACAATATCCGAGTAGCAACCCAGACGGTCATGATAAAAAATTAGCTGAATGAGAAAGATAAACCAACGGGAAAAAATTTGTCCAGCAAAGTTCAGAACGGAGACCAAAAGAGACCCCGAGACTAGTCTCAAAAAAGGAGAGAGCCCCCGCAATTCACCCCCCTGAATATCTCGTACGAAAGGCTATTGCCCCTCATTCGCGATCAACTAGATTTCAAATGGCCTGCACCCATCTAGACGGATCCTGCTCAGAGAAACAAATCCTTGTGGTGCAATTATCCTTAAAAATAGGGATATGGTGCGAAGTCAGTCTGATCATAGAAGTCTAAAGTTCTAGTAGAAAAGCTAATCAAAGATTGGGACACCTCGGAGGGTACCTCGATTGGGAGGAATTAGGCGACCATGTAGAGCCCTGACCGGTTCGACTCTGTTAGAACCGGACCACCACCATAAACTATATCTTGGTGGGCATGGCGATGGTAGTATCATTGAAGCGCCATCAAAAGAAACTCGTCAAGGCGGCTACGGTTAAGGCCAGGGTGAATGCCTTACGAGGAAGCCGGCGGGAAGCTAAAGCCAGATAGATGGCCTATCTCCCCTTTCCTTGGTTCATCCAGAGCAGTCTGTGTGCCTACTATGATGCCTTGGTACTCACCCTTTGTATTTAATGGTTTTGATGTGCATAGGGTGTTGGTGGATCCGGTCGCCTCATGAGGCGGGCCGATCCCGCCAGCAGTTTTGTTCTCGATTGTTGGGGCAGGGCCCTTCTGATGCCATAGTAGGTCGGACACGCGCACGCACTCTATGAAGGTTGTACCTTAAACGTACCACCAAATGGTAAGTTATCTAACAATCGTTGTGCAGGTTGACCTTTTAAGCAGTCAGCTGGTTGCATGGTAGTGCTATCAATTGTCCATGCAGGAGTAGAAAGGGAAGTGCAATTCCGAACAACCTCTTTCTTGGACGTCGGACAGCATGCTTGATTCTGATGTAATAGCCTAGATTAGGAAGGCGAAGGACTCGCCCATTTGTGGATCCTTGGAAGAAATAGAGTTGGACGTACCATAGAGGTTCACATATGTTAGCTTCCTCCTATCCAGTGAAGAAAGGAAGCAAATCACGACTCATGGCTGGCTGTAACGATGTATTTTCTTGGAACACTCGATATGGTTGGGTTCATCGGCCCGGTTTGCTTCTGCCGACTCGCGCGTCCTCCCGCGGAAGCCAGTGATCACGAAAGGTGAGGCGATTCCACCTAGATCGACATTAGATCATTTAGATGGAAGTAGACAATCTCTTAGCATCAGGTTTTATAAAGAAATTAAAGTACCACAGAATGGGCGCTAACGATGGTGGTGAATACTTAGAAAAGGGTGGTAAGTGGTGCGTATGTGTAGACTACACTAACCTCAATGAGGCATGTCCCAAGGATAGCTTCCCCTTACCACGTATAGATCAAATTATGGATGCAGTAAGACATGGCATTTAACATTCACGGAGCGCCTTCTCTAGGTACCATCAAATTCCTATGCATTCGCCCGACGTGGATAAAATAACCTTCATCACACCACATGGATCGATGCTACTTCTGACATAATGCGGATTTAGCTGAAAAATGCGAGCTGACCTATCAAGGATGGTGATTAAGGTATTCGGACCAGCGATGGAAGTAAATCCATGGAGGTTTATATCGATGATATGCTCGTCAAATCGAAGACGCCCCGATCACCTGAGGCATCTA